>AWOL01S0057306.1:6495-29938 GCA_000715115.1 Nicotiana otophora
GTAGTGAGATTCAACTAAATCCTTCATAAGCTCATGTAACACAAACCATATAATACCTCAAATCATTTGTTAATCTTGCATTCATCCTCATGCCGATCATGTCAACTTTCTCAACCAATCCAAACTCAAATCGCAACACATATATCCACTGGTAGAAAAGAAACCCTCCACACAACATAATAAGGATCACACATCCATAGATTACCCTGCATGTGATAACCCACATGCTTAGCCTGAAACTGACATCTCTCTATACCCTTTCACAGCCACAACTACTATGCACTCACTTAATCTTCCTGAGTTTGAACATATCAACAAGACATGAAAATCTACTACATTCCACAAATGAAATAACACGAAATAACCTCTTATAAACCTTCATAAGTTAAGTCTGTATGACACATCCATAGAAATAAGGCATCCAATAGTCCTTTTCACATCTCAAGCAAACTCTTTACATCACATTCAAACCATCTGAACACATCCCGCAGTCACATCCTACTCATCATATAGCCATCCATGATCCAACCACTCACCGTGCCATCAGTCCCACTCATAGGGACACAACTAGACATAAAAGTCCAAAAGTACAAGCTCACACAACTGAAACTATCGATCCTATGCTATATTCCAAACCGGGCCTCAAGTCCTCCAAACTAGCCCATCACCAAAACGAAGAAAACACAGCTCGCACCTCATTCATGGAATCCACGAGCCGTCGATGTACAGTTAATACTGAGCGCTCACATGCACATATGAGTTAGTAAAAGGAATTAAAAGAGATACACTTCAAGCTGAATCACTGCCGCACGATAAGGAAAGAAAGATGGGAAGTTTATCTGAAATGCCATGCAGCCTCTCAAAGATAGGTATGGACGTCATCATACTGATCCGCAAGACTCTACTAGACACTTGCTCATGACTCGTAGAACCTTTGAACCTAGAGCTCTTATAACAACTTGTCACTACCCCAATTTAACTAGTCGTGATGGCACCCAACCCAACCCGCTAGGTAAACCAATTAACAATAAACCACAATATAATGATAATGATAAGTATAAAAAATGAAGTAACTCAATTCTATAAAATTCCCTAAGGACTTGTAGTACAAATCATGAGCTTCTAAACTTATTGTTTACAAATGTGGTATGAAATAAATACATCATCTGTTCAAAACGAACATAAACAGATTCATAAATATAAAGCTACCAAGAACAAGAGGTAGCTATAACCGGAAAGTGGGTACATCTTCAATGTTAGCCATCGCCATACACAGCAGCATCAACACCAAGATTTGCATGAAAGGTGCAGAAGTGTAGTATGAGTACACCCGACCCTATGTACTCAATAAATATCCTAACTAACCTCGACGAGGTACAATAATCAAGAACTAAAAATGATACTCACCAACATCTGTACAGTTCAAAATTTCAACAAGTATAGAACAGATATGATCAATTCAGGAAATTCTCAGGTATAACTACTTTGATGCTAAAAGAATTTCATTTTAAAGTGTTTTACTCTGTCAAAACTTCAGCATATAAAGAAGATATGCAAGTAAAACTGGCAACAGTCAAGGATATTGCATATAAGGGTGAAATACAGTAACCAAATAACAGTCTGTTAGGGCACACAACCCGATTCAATAACCATAAGACAATAATTCATATTGCGGTGTGCAACCTGATTCAATAACAGTAAGCAGCTCTCCCAGAGCTCACATCAAGCAGAAATCCATCAATTTCTCACAATCCGCGTGTACACCATCAAGGGAGAAACATGAGAGGGTGACCCTAAGGGGATGGATCTGTATCCACATGCAAGAATGGCCAATTAAACAAGATACCAACCCGACATGGTTACAAGCTCAATATAAAAAACCGCCCGACGTGGTCACCTGCTCAATATCAACCGCACGGACAACACACATTCTGATACCCACAATCCGCCCAGCGTGGTCACAAGCATAACAACACAATCCACCCGGTGTGGATAGATGCATAACAACACAATCCACCCGGCGTGGTCACATGCATAACAATACATTTCGCACGGCGTGGTCATAGGCATAATAACACAATCCGCCTGGCATGGTCACAAGCATCTAGTCCAATCATATCACACAAGAGAAAATAAACACGAATAAATGTATGTGATGAATGAGTAATATATCTTATGCTCCTGCAATGGTATAAACGACATGCTAAAGTTTAGGCAGTGCAAATTGTTTTATCATAACTCAAATCGGCAATTTCATCACAGAATAGCATTTATCAAGTTCATTCATGGATTAAACCTCTATATAGCCTCAAACATGGCTCAAATAGTTAACAACAATGTTACAAATATGCGAAGCATCGAAGCCTAAAGCTTAACAGTCAATTCTAGGCTTATCATAGCCTAAAAATAACCAGAGCATGGAAAAATACCCCCGGTGTCAGCACATGGGTTCAAACACCACGCATGCGTGCACCCATAGCACGTAGCTATCACAAATAATTTAGGCAGCTAGTGCCTCAACCAAGTTTAGCTATGATACTTACCTGAAACAAGCCAAAACTAATATCGAGTAATCCAGACAATACTCTAGAAATACCATCACATATGTATCGACCTCCAAATGACTCAAAACTAGCCAAAAGCAACTCAAGAACATTAAATAATGCCAAAGAAAACAAACTCAATCAATAAAGGTAGAACTTTTAATCAAAAGCCCAAAGTCAACCAAAAAGTCAAATCCGGGCTCACACCTCATAAACCAACAGAACTCACAAAATCTTACAACACATTTAATTACGAGTCCAACCATACTAGTTTTACTCAAATCCGACTCTGAATCGATGTTCAAAACTCAAAAATTTACTTTATGAAATTTTAGGAAAAACCCCAATTTCTCTTTCAAAATCATCAATTAAATGCCAAAATCGAAGATGGATTCATGAAATATAATCAAAATCGAGCAGAAAATACTTACCCCAATCCATATGGTGAAAGTCGCCTCAATCTGAGCTCTGTATCTCCAAATATGTTAAAATGACCAAGACCTTCGAAATAGAGTACTTTATACACTGTTCCAAAGGTGCCCTTCACAATCACGGTCACCAACCTTGCGATCGCAACTACAAAATTTTCCAGGACAGTCTTTACCCTATGTGATCGCGGCCATTTCCCCGCGAATGCGATGAACAAACTTCAATTAACTCTTCCCAGACTCTTTTCAGATAGCCTGTAGTGTATCACCCCTAAAGTTTTGTACATAACTCTAAATAATAAACGGTTTAATTTTCTAAAAACTAGACACACAGGGCTACAACTTTTATTTTTGAATTATCTCCAAGTTCTTTATAAATTGCAAGATATAAGCTTCCAAAATTGGGTTATGGACAACAAAATTTCCCCTACGTGATTGCGTAAAGCCTCCCGCAATCGTGGTTCACAGTTCCATTTTTCCCATTTTACTCTTCAAGATCACAACCAATTCTATGAGATCGCAATGTACACCCCTGTATCTAAAACCCAACAGCTAAAAATAGCCTAGAAATGGTCCGAAACCACCTCGAACCTCACCCGGGCCCCTCAGAACCCCGTTCGAACATACCAACAAGTCCCAAAACATAAAACGAACCTATTCGAGGAATCAAATCACACATAACAACATCAAAATCAAGAATCGTTGATCAAGATCAATCTCTTAAGTTCATAAACTTCAAACTTCGAACCAAGCATCTGATTCAAGCTTAACCAATCCGGAATGAACCTAAATTTTTCATACAAGTTCCAAATGATATAACGAACTTATTCCAACTCCTGGAACAATAATTCAAACCCGATATCATCAAAGTCAACTATCGGTCAAATTTACGAACATTCCAAACCTTCAAATTTCTAACTTTCGCAAACTAATGTCGAAACCTTCTAGAAATATTCAAATACAAATCTGTGCATACGCCCAAGTCTGAAATCACCATCCGGACCTACGGGAACCATCAAAACTCTGATCCGAGGTCAAATACTTAAAAGTCAAGCATGGCCAACTCTTCCAATTTAATGCTTCAAACATGAAATTCATTCTTTCAAACTAATTCTGAATTACCCTAACACCGAAACCGATGATACACACAATTAATAATATATCATACGAAGTCACTCATGACCTCAAACCACCAAGCGAAGTGCAAATGCTCAAAATGACTGGTTGAGTCGTTACATTGACAGTGTTCGTCTTCATCTCCGAGCGTCATCTTTCCAAAGCGTTTCGAATATAGTACCTCGTAAGATAAGAGAAATGAAATTGTTCGCAAAATAATATAACGTAAAAGATAAACTAATAAAGTGACATGTTTTTTGAAATGGGTTTTGTTTTAAAATGTTTGAAAATTTCTCTTGAAAAATATTTGAAAATATTTTTGTTTTTGAAAGATTGTTTGGAAAAATATTTTTGGAAAATAATTTAAAAATATTATAGGAGGCTAGGTTTATGATTTCAATTTCCGTCTAGACATGAGAACAGGAACCGCCTTAGCTGCGACTACGGTAGCTAATCGTGTCGCCTTCCGAAGGGCTATTCGTTCGTCACGTTCTCGTCTTTTCCCTTTCCGATGTTTATCGTCATCGCCTCGTTATTTAGGGCCCAGTCCGGAGGGTCATTCGGAGCGTCGTGGCCTCAAAATATTATTCTCGTGGGCCTGTAGCATGTACAACATTAATTACGTCCATCAACATAACATTTTTTATCAAACAATCAAATGAGCTCCAACAGTGAACAAGATGGCGCAACAGTGGTTGCTAAATAAAGAAAACAGTAAAGAGGCAAGGGCCCTCAACTCATAGTAAAACAGAGATACAGTAGTAGATGATACCAAACTTGGCCAGTCAGTTATATACGTTATTAAACCAAAGTTAATCGCTTCCAAAAATGGAACTATATTCCATATAGGCCAAAATGGGGATTTCAAATTCAAAGAGGTGATAAAACCTCAAAGAACCAATGTATACCCAGCAAGAACATAGGAGCGGAAGATTATTTTTCATATTAGCTCAAATAGAGACAACCATCAAATGGCAGCGAACGGGGAACTACTTCAGGCCAAGTTCGAACCCAACGCGAAACAGACAGAAATTCAATAGCAGACGATTAGGAAAATCAACAAAACAGAGCAATGCAAATATTCATCCGCACACGAAGAAACAAGAAAAATCAGGACGCTACTCAACGGTGACGTGCACCGGAGCAACAGTCCACAGTACCACAGCAGTAGGGTTGCCGGAAGTTATAAAACCGGCCAGATTCCGATGAAACTCTGGCAAAATAAACAACCTCAGATCCGGTTTTAGCCTGTAAAATACAAAGACAAGGACGTTACAGAGAATATGATAAAAGAAGTCGCCGGTAATGGAGTTTTTCCGAATGGATCTGAACCAAATTCAGGCGAAAACTTTCGGACTTAATCATTGTTTTTCTAAGATCTGGTAACTTAAATGTAAAATAAGTAAAGACAAGAGAACTAATGACTGTTAGAGTTCACATTCCGGTGATGGGCCATGATTTCGGCGCCTTAAGTGTGAGATGAGGGAGAAATAGTTGGTAAAGAGGAGGGTGTGTAACGACCCTACATGTCGTTTTTAGAATTAGCATCTCGTTCGGCAGCATAAGATCTCAATCAACTCCGTATTATGTGTTATAACTTGCGTGTGTTGTCGCATTCCGTTTTTGGATGATTCGAGGTCAATTTGGAAGAAGATTCTTGTTTTAGAAGCTTAAGCGGTAAGAATTGATCAGAGTTTTGACTTTTTATATACAACTCCGAAATGACATTTTGATGATTCTAATAGTTTCGTATGGTGATTTTGGACTTAGGTGTGCGTCCGGATTTGGAGGTTTGTACGATAATTTGAAGCATATCGACGAAAATTGGAAAATTAAAGTTTTGGAAGGTCGAGAGGTTTGACCGAAAGTTGATTTTGGTGATATCGGGGCCGGGTTTCGATTTCGAGAGTTGGATTAGCTCTGTTATGTCATTTGGGACTTGCATGCAAATTTGACGTCGTTCCGAGTTGATTTGATATGTTTCACTACGAGTTTTAGAGGTTGGAAGATTTGAAAGTTCATAAGTTCGATTGGGGGTGCGATTCATAGTTTCGACGTTGTTTAATGTGATTTGAGACCTTGAGCGGGTCCGTGGGTATGTTATGGAACTTGTTGGGATGTTTCGCCGGGGTCCCGGGGGCCTCGGGCGTGTATCAGAATGGGTGTTCGAGTTTAGTGAATTTTATTGGGTTCCGATGTGCGAGCCCGGGGTTTGACTTTTGTCTTGACTTTTTAGTTTTAATTAATAATCAAATTTTTATTATCCAGAATAGTTTCCTATGAGTTTATTTATGATTTGAAGTTATTTTGGCTAGATTTGAACCGTCCGAGGGTTGTTTCACTTGAGAAGGTCATGTGAAGGCCGTGTACGCGAGGTGACGAGTACGTGCTCCGGCTTATTTGTGAAAATTTGACCGTTCGGGGCTCTTAGGTTCTTATGTTCATTAGATATGAAGTTGTTTTGTCATGTTAAATCCTCATTTACTAGTTTCACCTTTACGTGTCTTATTTGAAATTAATTGCTTCATGTTCCACCCTTGTTGCCGACTAAACTCTTATGTGCCTTAATTGAAATTGTTGCCTCTTCTATTGCCATTCTATCCTTCCCTAATTGCTTATCATCAATTGAAGTTATTATTATCTTTTTCGTAATTACTTATCCTTAATTTGTTGTATCTCTTCCGTAATTGCTCAACCTAAAATGAAGTTTTGTTATCCCTTATCATTGTTGACTTATCCTTATTTAGAATTATTGATTCGTGTTATCTCTCTTATAGTCGAATTGTACTTTTGCGAAATCAATGCTATATTTTATCTCTTCCTTGTTGATCTAGTCTTGTGGAGACTATTATTCTATATTGTGTCCTTTGTGAGCTCGTTCTTCCGTCTCTTTGTGTTCTGAAGTTCCTGAGTTGATTTACTTGTCGTATTCTCGTGTTATTGTCGTTGTTGCTGTTGTATTCAGTGTTGTTGAGCCGAGGGCTATGTGTGGTTATGATATTGAAACTATTTTGAGGAAATGTTGTGGCATGTGGGAACATATTGTGAAAGTCATTTATTTGGGTTGTTATGTTTTGGAATATGTGTTGTTGTTGAGAGAATTGTTATGTTGTTGCACGAGGTTTCTGTCGAACGGTTGTTACTATGTTTGCACAAGGTTTCTGCCATGCGGTTGTTACTGTGGTTGCACAAGGTTTCTGTCGTGCAGTTGTTATTATGTTGCACGAGGTTTCTTTCATGATGTTGTTATTATTGATACGCATGCAGTGGTATAAGATCTGGGTGTTAAAACGCATGCGGTGAGATAAGGTGAGCTTGAAACGCGTGGCTAGTAGGAGAACTACTAGAATCCATGCGGTGTGATAAGGTGGGCTAAAATGCGGGATGCTATTTCGGGAAAAATAATTTTCAAAACTAAATATAAAGTCTCCCGCGGTGATATAGGGAACGTTGTGATTTATTTTTTGATTTGAGACTATGAGACGATACCTCGGTAGGGCTCTAATTGTCATTTCCCTTTTCTGTGCACTTGTCTTTGATTGTTGATTTCCTTGGCATACTATTAACTGTTTCCCTCTGTTGCACTATTTGCTCAGTTCTATGTAGCTAATCTTGCTGTGCTAGTCGCTGCTCCAAATTTCATTGCTGCATTTATTATATTGTATATTTTGTGGTGATCGTTTCTTATGTGTCATTCATTGTCTCTACTCTTATTTGTTGACTTGAATTGTGGTAGAACACTTGCACATACATACACGCAGTTAAATCACCCATATCGGTTGTAAACGATCAATCATGACGTCATTGACCATTATACGTACTCTTGTCTACTTGCCTTATGTGTGAGGGATATTCTATTGACACGTGAGTCGTTCGTGCGGTTATGAGTTGTAATATGGGCACAAGATGCCAAGTGATTAGGGTTCACAAATTGGGACCTGTGATTTGTGATTTGAGGTTTGGCACCTCGTGGAAATCCTTGGGTAAAACTGGTGCGAAAACGGTTGTTCCTACTAGTTGTCACTTATCTTCTTTTCTTCGGTTTCACCGGATTTGGACTATGCTCAGCTTACTTTATAGTGTTATTACATGTTGTGTCTCGTTGGTATTTGTTGCTTTTAGTCCCTTTTATAAATGTAGTATTATTATTGTCATCATACCTAGCCTTATACTGATATTGTTCCCCCCTAGTTCTACATGTATACCTGTTTAGATTATTTAGTCCAATGGGTGTCTTGACTGTCCACTGGATCAAATAAAATCGATTCATCTCGATGACAGACCGGAACAATACCTGTGATGAGAAAGTCGGATGCAACTGCCTCCGTCCTAGCAGGAAGAGCATAGTATCTGGCCTGGCCTCCCCTTCTAGGGCGACCTCTGCCTGCTCGACCTCCACCTCTAGCTGGCTATGCAGGTGGGGTGGCACGTGGTGCGGCGACCATGGACTGAGAAGCCAGAGGACCCGGTGGAATAAGCAGAGCATGAGTAGTCTGTGGAGGTGCATCCCTCCTAAATCTGGGGCAATCCCTCAACATATGATGAGTGTCACCACAATCAATACAAGCTCTCGGAGGACGTGGCTATTATGGCTGGTTCGGGCGTGATCGGCTGGACTGACCACTAAAATCACCCCATGCAGGAGGTGCACTAGATACTGGCGGTGCATAATAGGGAGCCTGAGTCCTAGGAGTGGCCAGAATAACGCTGGAAGGTAGAAGTGCAGAATGAACAGGGCGACTCATAAAGCCCCTACCATGACGAGCTGCAGCTGGGGCAAGGGTACCACTATATGTGCCTCAATCTCGAGACCTCTTGGCCTCCCTCTCCTCTCTCTCCAGAGTCAGCATACCCTCCAATCTCCTAGAAATCCCTACTATATGTTGGTATGCGATGTCCATCTCCAACTCTCAGGCCATGCTAAATCTGATAATGGGGGTTGAGCCCCTCAATAAATTGACGGACCCGCTGTAGTAACCAAGGTTGGTGCATGCCTAGCCAAATCACCGAACTAGACCGCATACTCCGACACGGTCATAGAACCATGGCGCAACTACTCAAACTCTATGCACTATGCATCTCTGAGACTCTAGGGGACAAACTCCCTCAAGAACATATCTGAGAACTGAGTTGTAACAACCCAATTTCCCCTTCGTGTGATGTCGTGATGGCACCTAGTCTCTACAACTAGGTAAGCCTAATATTTGCGGAATAATGATATGAAAACATAAATTTAACACACTATTCAAAAATACACAACAACCCCAAAATCCGGAACATCGTGAATCACAAACTACAGAAGAAAATCTAGTGTCTCTATACATCCGAGTCTAACAAAAGAAAAATACAGAAGATAATGGACATGGGGAAGAGTAGAAGGGGATTCTGAGGTCTGCGGACATGGTAGATATACCTTGAAGTCTCCAAAGTTATCCTGACTCACTGATAGTGCGGCTGATAAGGAGCACCTGGATCTGCACACGACAAACATGTGCAGAAGAGTAGCATGAGCATACCACAATCGGTACCCAGTAAGTGCCAAGCCTAACCTCGGTCGAGTAGTGACGAGGTCAGGGCCCTACTGGTATATATAATAATAAAGCAAGGCAAGAATAAAGTATCGCAGTAAAGTAATGACTGAAGTTTAACAAGAAAGAATTCATAGACGGTAATAGCTCAATACACAGAAAATACAACAGGGAATCTCCCGAGATACCGTCTCGTAATCCCAAACGTAAATATGCAGTACATGGGGGGATCTACCGGAATACCGTTCCGTAGTCCCAAAGTAAATATGCAGTACAGGGGAGATCTACTAGAATACCGTTCCATAGTCCCAAAGTAAATATGCAGTACACGGGGGATCTACCGGAATATCGTTCCGTAGTGACAAAGTAAATATGCAGTACATGGGGGATCTACTGGAATACCGTTCCGTAGTCCCAAAGTAAATATGCAGTACATGGGGATCTACCAGAATACTGTTCCGTAGTCCCAAAGTAAATATGCAGCGCAAACAATAGAAATACAACTACATCAAGAGCTCTTACGATTTAGACTAAGTACCAATCAAGGAAGAAGTGGGAAATTCACAGAGTTCACATAAGCAATTAAGACACGTAGACATGTTGTATTAGACTAAACAAGATAGCTACATATGTTGGAATAACTCAATTAAGAATGAAAATAGATTAATACTCATTAGAATGGTATAACTCAAAAAAAAGGAAAACATATTGCTGCTCAGTAAGAAAAATCAGGTTTTTCCACAACTATCCTGTGTACGTACTCGTCACCTCACATACACGGTGCTCACATATCACAATAGTTCCAAATCTTAAGGGGATTTCCCCCACACTAAGTTAGGCATGTCACTTACCTCGAACCAAGCTCAATCAATCGGTAAGAATGTCTTTTCCACGAATATCCGACTCCGAATGAATCAAATCTAGCCAAAATAAATTAAATATCATAAATACAACCATAATAGACTCATCTAATTAATGAAATCAATACTTTAACAAAAATTCTGAAATTAACTCAAAAATTGTCCGTGGGGCCCACTTCTCAGAATTGGGTAAAAGTCACAAAATACGAACGCCTATTCACCCATGAGTCTGACCATATAAATATTACTCAAATCCGACCACAAATCCCCTTTCAAAACTCGAAATCTTTGTTGAAGAAGGTCTTCTATTTTTCTCCCAATTTCAACCCCAAAATCCAAAATTAAAAAGGAAATTAATGATAGATTAGTAGAATATAACCAAAATAGAGTGTAGAATCATTACCCAATCGATATCTCTGAAACTCACTCAAAATCTCGTCCAAATCTGAGCTCCCAACTCAAGGTTTTTATAAAAAGGCAAAACCCCCGTTTTGGGAATGTTTAAGCATTGCCCAGGTGATGTGCCGTAGAATTTCGGCACATTTGATACCAATTACATAGAGTTTAGCTCATCCTTCAATGCATTTTTAGTTAATTCTTATGAAGTTTTGGTGTTTTGCAGTGCATGAGGCTTGAGGACCTTAAAACATGGAAAAGAAGTCAAAAAGCCACAAAGGGGCAGAAATGATGCAAGTATGTAGTCGCATAAAGCATATGCGGACCGCATAACCATCGCAGACTGAAGCATACTTTTTTTAAAAACCAAAGAGGAGAAAATGCGACCCATTATGTCGTCGCATAACGATTATGTGGACTGCATAGTGATCGCATAACTGAAATCAAGAAAGCTAAGAAGCACTTATGCGGAGGAATATACGGTCGCATAATGTATATGCGGACCGCATAATTGAAATGCGGTCAAGAACTGGGTTTGGAGACATGAGATTATGCGATAAGTTCGAATAATATGCGGACCGCATACGTGATCTGCGACCAGTATGCAGTCGCATAAATGCTCTGTAGGGTTAGTTTTGTCCAATTTTGGCTCCGACTCTTAGCCCACTATAAATAGATTTATTAGGGTTTTTGTGGGGATGCTGAGTCAGAAAAAGAGATTACTTTTATAGCATTGAATGCACCATTGTTTTGGAAAATTTTGAAGAAAGAATCTTGTATCTTTGTAAGTTTTATGACTCTATTTATCGCTTTGTTCTTAGATTTCAGTATGAGTGGCTAGTTTTAATTACTAAGGTTGTGGACCCTAGATGGGTGTAATGTTAATAGGTGTTTACAATTGAATATATATATAATGGTTGGTTGATATTTATTCACTTCTTATGCTTCATGTGATGTTAGTGGTTGCAAACATTAACTAATTGTATTTCACTCTATCTTCACTTGGAAAAGTGGGCTAGGGTTTGGTAGAATTGAATATCAAAAACTCAAGGCTTTAACCCTTGTTTAATGGAATCACCTAGGAATAAGTGGGTTCTATTTGGCAAAAATTGGTTATTTTCAGTCGCAACTCTTTTACATTGGGAAAATCTTAAAGAGTAGATATTACCCAACTATTGGGAAATATTGGGTAGTCACTTAGAAACCATTTGCATATCAAAGGACCTTCCATTAGAAATATATCATATTAACACCGATAGCATTACATTCCATCAATGGGGACACAACTTTGCTTTCCTCAATCAAATTAGTTACAACCTCACAATATTATACTTGTCTTCATTTCACTCAATTGCAACATTCGTTTTAGCTACCGAAATAGAATTACAAATTAAGTCAAGTTTCACACTACTCAAGTAACCTTTTCACACCTATTCCATGTGGGATTCGACTCCAACCTAGTTTGGTTATTATATTTGACATCAACCGCATTACAGTAATTATTAAGGTGTAATTTGAGCGTATCAAATTTTGGCTCCGTTGCCGAGGAATACGGTTTTGAAATTACTATTTGGTGTGTGCTTTACTTCACGTTTTTATTCCATCACACTTTGTTTGCTTTGCTTGGTGTGCTATATAAACATGGCAGAGTATGACGAAGAAGAGAATACTTTTGCGGATATAGATGAGTACATCGAGGACACAAATGACATTGTCCCTCCGCGAGTTGAGGCTGCTACCTTCAAGGTGGAACATGGTTTTATCCTAGTGCTTAAAGTAGAGGGATATTTTAAGAATTCTACCGATGATGATCCAACACAACATCTTAGAAACTTCTTGGGTGTGTGTGTGATGCATAAACAGAACAACGTGTTAGATGATGCCCTAAAACTGAGGGTATTCAAGTACTCACTAGTTGGAGAGGCAAGGAAATGGATCCAAAATCTACCACCTCACTCCATTCACTCTTGGCCTGAACTAGTTCGTGCTTTCCTAGCCAAATGGTTTCCACAAATCAAGAAATCCGAGCTCAGGGATAAAATTTTCTTCTTCAAGCAACTATCGGGAGAACACCTATATGAGGCATGGGATCAGTTCAAGCTATACCTAGTGAGGTCGCCTAATCATGGTTTTCCGGACAAAATCTTGTTAGAAAAGTTTTACATGGGTTTGGATCCGTTGAACCAATCCATAGCAAAGAATGATGCGGATGGATCTTTTATGGACAAAACATTCACAAGGATCACACAAATTCTCGACAAAATGGCATAACATAATCAAGCTTGGCACTCGGAAGATACCACGGGTGGAATTGCATACGGTACTCCCTCTTTGACCAACATGATTAAAGAGAACCAAGAGAGAGATCAAGTAATTTCCGGTCTTGCCACAAACATTAATGTGTTAACCAAGATCTTCACTGAAAACCAAACTAAAAAGGTAAATGTTGTGAAAGATATACAACCCTGGTCAAACGAAGATTGCGAGGAGGCAAACAATGTCCATAATTCTCAATGTGGTTATTGCCAACAAAATCAATGGAGGCCTAACCCGCAAGGTCAAGGCCATCAATAGTGGTGCAATGATCAAGGTGGATCAAGTCAAGGTAATTGGAGCAACAACAACAACAACTATACAAATCGGAGTTCAAACCCCTATGTTCCACCATAGGGGCAATACTCTAACTCCTCGCATTATAAGGAAGGTTCTTCAAGTGAGTCCAAGTTGGAGAGCATGCTTGAAACAATATTGCAAAATCAATAAATAGGTGACACTACAATGAAAAACATGGCCGAACTTGTGGGGTCACACACCGCATCCATATAAAAGCTAGAAATGCAAATGAGAGATTTGTCAAGAGAGCATAATCCAAAGCCGAAGGGCACACTCCCAAGTGACACAATTGCAAACCCTAAAGGAAATTGGAGTGGTCCAACTTCTCATTGCATGGAAATCACCACACGAAGCGGGAAGGTACTTCAAGGAGAAAACGAACAAATTGTTGGAGTAGATGATCTTGAGAAAGAGGTTGAAGCACAAGTTGAAGTGTCGATTGTTATTGAAGTTGAAAAGCTCCCAAAAGGAGTAAAAGTCCAAGAAGACAATTATGAAAAGGTAAAGGAAAAGGTGAAAAAGGCACCAAAAGGTCTAGCACAAATTCCTAGACCTTCCCCTCCGTTCCCTCAAAGACTTTCTAGGAGGGTTGATGATAGCAAATTCGAGAAATTTTATTATATTCTCAAGCAATTGTCGGTGAACATACCATTTATGGAAGCCTTTCAAGAGGTGTCGGGTTTTGCTAAATACTTAAAGGACTTGATAACCAAGAAAAGAACCACCAAGAATGAAGTGGTGAATGTGACTCACCCAGTTAGCTCCATTATTGCAACAACTACCGTTGAAAAGAAAGAAAACTCGGGAGCATTCACCATTCTATGCACTATTGGCTTGCGAGATTTTGCAAAGGCTCTTTGTGACAATGGGGCTAGCATTAACTTGATGCCTCTTGCCATTTACAAGCAAGCCGGGTTAAGCATGCCGAGACCTACAAGCATGAGATTGCAAATGGCCGATCGTTCAATCAAAAGACCAGTGGGAATTTTTGATGTTGTCCTAGTGAAAGTGGGAAAGTTCCTCCTTCCGGTCGATTTTGCGATCCTTGACTGTGTCGTTGACAAACAAATCCCTATCATTGTGGGGAGGTCATTCCTTGCTATTGGAAGAGGATTTATAGATTCGGAACGAAATGAAATCAAGTTCCGAGTTAATGATGAAGAGGTCACCTTCCAAGCAAGTAAGGGTATGAAGTTGCCACATGCATATGAAGGCATCTCAGTCATTGATATTGTTGATGAGGTAGAGGACGCAAGTGAAATAAAGATGGAAGAAGAATGCCTAGGTGAGGCTTTGGCGGCGATATTGGTAAATTTTGATGGTGAAAACATGGATGGGTACATGGAATCGATGAATGCATTAGAAGGGCGTGGGTCTTACACTTACGTACCAAAGAAGCTTTCTCTTGACTTAGAGAATAGAGCCACTCCCCTAGCAAAGCGTTCAATTATTGAGCCGCCACAACTTGAACTCAAGCCACTTCCACCACACTTAAGGTATAAATTTCTTGGCTCTAATGATACTTTACCGGTAATCATTTCTTCCTTATTGAATGATGTGCAGGTAGATCATTTATTGAATGTCCTAAGGGAACATCAACAAGCCATTGGGTGGACAATAGCGGACATCCAAGGGATTCCCGTTGGAATCTGTGAGCACAAAATACAATTGGAGCAAGGAAGCAAATCTAGTATGGAGCACCAAAGAAGATTAAACCCATCCATGCAGGAGGTGGTGAAGAAGTAAATCATCAAGTAGTTAGACGCCGGGGTAGTCTACCCCATTGTCGATAGTTCTTGGGTGAGCCCGATGCAATGTGTGCCAAAGAAAGGAGGCATGTCCGTTATCCAAAATGAGAAAAATGAGCTCATCGTAACAAGGACTGTGACCGGATGGAGAGTTTTCATGGACTACCGGAAGCTCAACAGTGCCACTTGCAAAGACCATTTCCCTATGCGTTTTATTGATCAAATGCTTGATCGGCTAGCAGGAAGGTCATTTTATTGCTTTTTGTACGGATACTCCGGCTATAACCAAATCAACATTGCATTGGAAGATCAGGAGAAGACAATATTCACATGCCCATATGGGAATTTTGCTTTTAGCCGGATGCCATTTGGGCTATGCAATGCTCCGGCTACCTTCCAACGGTGCATGATGTCAATTTTCTTGGACATGGTGGAAGATTTCCTAGAAGTGTTTATGGATGACTTATATGTAGTGAGTGATTCCTTTGAGCATTGTCTTGACAACCTTAGACAAGTGCTCAAAAGATGTGAAGAAACAAACCTTGCGCTAAACTGGGAAAAGTGCCACTTCATGGTGGATGAGGGCATTGTTTTGGGCCATGAAATATCCAAACAAGGCATAGAGGTTGACCGAGCAAATATTGAAATCATTTCTAAGCTTCCTCCACCCATTTCAGTAAAGAGTGTCTGAAGGTTTTTGGGGCACGCCGGCTTCTATAGGCATTTTATCAAGGACTTCTAAAAAATTGCAAAACCCATGTGCAAGCTCCTTGAAAAAGATGCTACGTTCGTATTTGATGAAAAGTGTCTCAAAGCATTTGAGAAATTGAAAGAAAAACTGACCACGACACCTGTTATTGTCACACCGGATTGGTCTCTTCCATTTGAATTCATGTGTGACGCCAGTGGTGTAGCCATTGGGGCGGTGCTTGGTCAACGGCATAACAAAATCCTTCATCCTGTCTACTATGCAAGCAAGAATCTCAATAGTGCTCAAATGAATTATACTTTGACCAAGCAATAATTTTTTGCCATTGTCTATGCTTTTGAAAACTTTCGGGCCTATTTGTTAGGATCCAAGGTGATAGTCTACACTAATCATGTGCTCTTCGCTATCTTATGGCGAGGAAGGATGTCAATCCAAGATTGATTCGATGGGTCCTTTTGTTGCAAGAGTTTGACTTTAAACTCAAGGATCAAAGAGGGACAGAAAACTAAGTTAGGGATAACTTATCTAGGCTTGAAGAAGCAGGGAGGCCAAAAGAGAACTTTGACACCAATGATGCTTTTCCAGAGGAGCACATATTGGCATTGTCTGACATATTCACTCCTTGGTATGCCGATATTGCTAACTATCTGGTTAGCAACCTTGTCCCCGACGGATTAGAAACATATCAAAAGAAAGAGTTTTTGCGGGAATGTAGGAAATACTATTGGTAAGAGCCCTTCTTGTTTCGTATTTGTGCCGAAAACATCATTCGGTGATGTGTTCCGGAAGATGAAGTAATGCCAATTCACAAAGCATGCCATGACTCCCCGGTTGGGGGTCATCATGGAGGAAATCGGACGACCGCAAAAGTGCTTGAATGTGGATATTATTGGCCATCTATCTACCATAACGCGAATCAAATGGTCAAGGCTTGTGAGCTATGTCAAAGGCAAGGATCAATCTCTAAAAGGCATGAGATGCCTATGAATTTTATAATGGAAGTCGAGATCTTTGATTTGTGGGGGATTGATTTAATGGATCCTTTTGTGAGTTCTTATGGCATGAAATATATCTTGGTGGGAGTGGACTATGTCTCCAAGTGGGTTGAGGCAATCGCCTTGCCCAACAATGAGGCAAGGAGTATGACCGCATTCTTAAGTAAGAACATTTTCACGCGGTTTGGTACTCCCTGGGCCATCCTTAGTGATGGTGGTTCTCATTTCTACAATAAGGCTTTCACCGGGCTGCTAGAAAAGTATGGCGTAAAGCACAAGGTGACCACACCTTATCATCCTCAGTCGAGTGGTCAAGTTGAAGTTTCCAACAGGGAGATTAAAAATATCCTAGAAAAAACTGTCAATGCAAACAGGACCGACTGGTCAAGGAAGCTAGATGATGCGTTGTGGGCATATCGCACCATATTTAAGACTCTCATTGGCACCTCACTGTATCGGTTAGTCTTTGGTAAGGTTTGTCATTTTCCCGTGGAGCTTGAACATAAAGCCATGTAGGCTCTGAAAAGGTTGAATCTTGGTTGGGCTGAAGCTGCTAATCTGAGAATGACACAACTCAACGAAATGGAAGAATTCCGTCTTCATGCCTATAAGAGTGCAGCCATGTATAAGGAACGAATGAAGTTTGTTCATGACAAGAAGATCTTGAAGAGGGAATTCAAATCTAGTGACTTGGTCTTGCTCTTCAACTCGAGACTCAAGTTATTTCCGGGCAAACTCAAATCCAAATGGTCTGGCCCATTCAAAATTGTGAATGTGTCCCCCTACGGTGCTATTGAATTAGAGTCGGAGGACGAACTTCAAACTTTCAAAGTAAATGGCCAGCGAGTTAAGCATTACCTGGGAACAACAAAAGACAAGCACTTGGTAGAGCACATTTCTCTCAAGGATAGTCCAACACCCACCACTGAGTATCCCAAAAGGGACCAACATCGTCGTGCCGCGACGTTAAATCAAGCGCTTCTTGGGAGGCAATCCATGTGTGGTAATTTTTGTTTTTTTAGTTATTAGTGATTGAACAAGTTGGCGTGTGTATTAGAGTGCATGTAGCCCAATTTACCATGAAACAGAGTGCAAGGACTAAAGCAAAAGATCAAGGGTTTTCGGTAACTATGCAGTCGCATAATGACTTTGCGAACTGCATAGTGGTCGCAGACACTGTCCGAGAATTTAGGGAATTTGGGTCTAAAAATTGCGGTAAGAGTTTAAGTTCAGTGGTCCGCATAGCAGTTATGTGACCGTAGAATGCATCGCAGAATGGAGGTAAAATAACTCAGCTCTAAAATCGTCGCATAACACATATGCGACCTCATAATATGTTATGCGACCACTTGCCTACCGTAAAACGTCCAGGTATAAATACCTAACCCTTCGTATACTGTCAATCCCACTTGCACACGAACACTTAACAACTCTCACAAAATCAAAAACACAAAAACAAAAGAAATAAAAGAAAATCCAAAAACATTTTAATCACGCACACAGATCACATATCAAGGATCGAAAATAAGGAATTTACCTCGCTCATAACTCAGATGTCACCTCCGTCTTGCTCCGATATCTGGTATGTGACCTTTTCACTTTTTTTAGCTTCTTTTTCTTGTGCATTCATTGCATAATGTCCATCATTTGAACTCCATATCTCGTTGTTGTTCTCAAACATGTGCGGTGGGTACCTGTGTGGGAGATTGGTGGTTAAATGTTTGCCTGCGAGTGTAAGGAATTGTGTAGCTGGGAGGCTTGACCATTGTTGATCGAAGAAGAAGATCTTTGCGGCCCGCATAATTGGGTTGCGATCCGCAAAGTCGTCACAAACAAGACCCTAGAAGGCCTAGTGAATTGAACTTATGCGACCGATTATGCGGTCGCAAAGGTGTTTTGCGGACCGCATAGCTACCGCAAATACAATCAATTAAACTGCCTTTCGTGTGTGTAAATCTGCGATCCCTTTGCGGTTGCAAAAACTAGTTTTGCAGTGGTTTTTGTGATAGCATATTCCTTAAGTCTGGGGTGTGAAATTCAGCGATAAGTTTGCGATCCGCATAGTGGGTATGCGACCGCATAACCCATCGCATAAATTGGTTATCTCTGTTATGTTTTCTCCACATACTTTTTATGCTATGCCCACCACTCACACACTGTTTTATTATAGGAATGGCACCAAGGAAATCTATTGCAATGCGATTACCACCTGCTCGTGAAAAGAAAAGAGCTGCTCCGAACCAACAAGCACAATAGTCTAAACGTCAACGGCCGGAAACCAACAACAACACTTCTGAGCACTCCTCCCAGTCTGAAGAGGAGGGGGCATAGACGGACATCCTGCCATCAGTTGACCTACAAGCTGAAGGGAGGTGGAAAAGCGGGGAAGATTCGAGGTTTGGGGTCCTATGCTCATGGAACCTATACAAAGAGGGGATAAAAAAGAGAAACATTCTCGAGGAGAAGCAGTTAAGCTTGAATGGTCTGAAAGAGAACTACCCTCACATAATTGAAAACATTCAGAAGAGGAAATGGGGATTCTTCATGGATGCCCTAGATGATTACAATGAAACACTTGTGAGGGAGTTCTATATTTCTTATGCCGCCTCAAGAAATGCTGAGCAAAGCGGAATAGGATATTTTTGGACTCCGTTCTAGTTCGAGGGGTTCAGGTTTTCTGTGACGCAGGCACAATCAATGATCTATTCTTTGGGGACTGGTCGTCAGACACAGCTGAATATGATGCAAAAGTAACCAACAAAGATAACGAGTGTGCTTGGATAGCATCTATCATAGCAAAGGGAACCCCCTCCTGGATTGACCTGCATCACAAGATTTACAAACGGGATTTCACCCAGGAGGCCCGATATTGGCTCAGCTTTGTTTGCTCCCATCTGATGCTAACTAGGAACGAGACAGACATAAACATTGAAAAGGCCCTCATAATTGCATACATATTGTCGGAAATCAAGTTTGATGTGGGGCACATTATCTTCAAGGAGCTGGGAATCAGGGCAAACCAAAAGCAAACCTCTCTTCCATTCCCATGTTTGATCACGGCCATTTGCAAAGCTGTAAGCGTTCCACCTGTCCCGAAGCATGATCGTATGGAGAAGGCTCTCCAGTGCATTGACATCACTCGGCTAAGTGATGCAGTAGACAAGGAGACGAATATCCAGCTCGAGACCTCATTCCCTCATGCATCAGACTCACCAGCACCTACACCTGCTCTCCCATCAATGCCTGACACTCCTGTTGCTCCCGCTGATTCCTCAGCCACTCCTCAGCCTCAGCCAAGCAGTGCACAACTACCATTTTCCTTGCCAGCTATCACAAAGCTGGGTCTACTAGCCCACCATGCCAGCGCCAAGGTAGACCGGCTGACAAAGGAACTACCAAAACTCATCAAGCAAGCATTGGGTCCCATCCAAGCATCAATGAGTGCGCTTCAACAACAGCATAAATCATATGAAGATTGCCTTACGCACTTTGAAGTGCGACTTGAAAGGTCGAGCGAGGCGAGGTTGGAAATATGCCACAGCTTAGGAAAGATGTTACTAAGCTGAAAACAGAGCTGCACAAGCTGTAGGACTTAGAGTTAGATTTGACTTCTCTCCTTCTGGAGGGCGGTGAGCAGGATGCAAACACCTCCTTCTCTCCTTCTGGAGGGCGGTGAGCAGGATGCAAACACCTCCATTCTGGGCCTAAATTTGGACTTCTCCAACCTCATGACAGACCTGGAGGCACAGGGTGCAGATACTTCAAAGACTCCAGCTGCCATTGTCCACATTGACACTCCTTTAGAGGAGGATTTCGGAGAGTCGAAAGGAGAATCAGATGACGGAGCAACTGAAGATGAGGAAACCGATAAGGAAGCAATGGCAGAGGAAACTGAGGGTCAGCGGGACTATAAGGGTAAGCAGGTGGCTGTTTCTACAAAGGATGCTTCTACAAAGGCTTAGGTTGCAAAGAAAGCAGACGTGTAGAAAGCAATTGCACATTCACTTGCTGACATGGTCGCCAGGGCACATCCAGCTACCCCATAAGCATCACTGGGAGAGTCCAGCAGCTCCCAAACTCCTGCTTCAGCCACATAGCAGGTGGAGCTTCCTTCTCCAGCCTCAGATACCACTACCACACATTCTGAGGTTCCGCTTGCTAGTGCTACAGAGTCTGGAGTTGATCCCATAGTTGCCCAGCATGCTCCAGACCCTCCGAGTGCCTAGTGCGCCCCAGGAAGCCCCTAAACTTTGCTTTTCAATTTTTATGCATTGGGGACAATGCATGCTCTTAAAGTTGGGGGTGGGGTAGATATTTTGTGTAAATAGTTGTATGAAATCCCTTTTCATAAATCCCTTTTCTTTAATAGTATAGACTGATAGCTAGAAGTAAACTCCACTCGGTTTTTCGTTGCCAGGTTCGTTTCCAAGGGTGTAATAGTAGAATCATGGAAGTAGCATGGAACGTTTTGACTTGTTTGGTGTGATTGTCTAGTTTCAAGCATGTAAGGAAATTTTTGGTGAATAAATTGTACCCTTCGTTCTTTGACTTTGTATGGTTAGTCATTCTGGTGAACTTTAGGCTCGCTCTTTGACTTTATGTTTACTCAGAATCTTACATATCATGTGATAAAAGCTGTGAGTTGCCTTGCATTCACTTGAGGGCTGAAACTATGTTGAGTCGAATAGTTCATGCGTCGTGAGTGACTGAAGATTTGTGTAAATAATGCGGTTGCTTAACTTGTGATGTCTAGAACTTGCCCGGTTGGTTTCTTTGTGCAAATCTCAGGCTAATGGTTGGGTGCTGAGATGCTCTTAGGCTATCTTTGTGACTGCTAGCTAATTTTGACCAAAATTGGACCTCCCCAGTACATAAATTACCGTAGTTACCCCCGTTGAGCCTTTAACCTTTTCTTTGGCTACCACATTACCAACCTTTACCCCATTGTGAAATAATTCCTTTTTTTTGAACCTAACCCTCCTTGAACGAGTAAGAATAAGGCTAAAAGCCTAAGTTGGGGGTGCCGGTACAGAGTGGAGATTGGAAAGGTTGACACTATATGTAAAAGAAACAAATATGGTTCCTCAAAGTTGTATATATGATGAAACTCAAGATCTGAAAAGAAATGCTTTTATATAAAAGAAAAGAGAAAAGAAAAGAGAAAAGTGGAGTCTTGTAGAAATTGAATAAACACTTTGAGGTGATTTGTTGTCGGTAACTCGAGGTCGATCAATGCTATGTAGTAAAGAAGCAAAGTATATGTAGAGTTCAAGGATGGTATAGCCACTACGTTTTCAAATATTCATCCAACCCGTCCCGAAACCTACATTACAACCTGTGAAAAGTCCAAGGTGATCTTCAGCCAATAATTCCTGAGATAGGAACAAGTTAAAATAAGGGCAATTATATGGACTGATACTTGTAACATTTAGTTTTCATTCCGAGTGAAAGAGTGTTTGATTGCATCTCCTATAAAAATGTGTGAGTTGGGGATTTTCTTTGTTATGAGCGCGCATGAACTGCACGATTTAACAGAAGTTAGGTTCTTGAAGTAGAATACGAGTGCACTTAGCTGTGAGTAACATTTTGTCAGTTTGGTTTAGGCTCAAAGTTTACAAGTTGATTGGTCGCATTGTTAAGTGATATATGTCTTCCATGAAGGGTCAATAAATGAAGTTACATGCTTGTTAACTGACAGTCAATACCATCTATGGTCACTACTGTTCGTGAATTGTCGGTAAAAGTTTAGAATAGGATATTTTTGTTCTAGTTGCTCGAGGACAGGCAAAAGTTCATGTTGGGGTGTTGATGTGCCATAGAATTTCGGCACATTTGATACCAATTATATAGACTTTATCTCATCCTTCAATGCATTTTTAGTTAATTCTTATGAAGTTTTGGTGTTTTGCAGTGCATGAGGCTTGAGGACCTTAAAACATGGAAAAGAAGTCAAAAAGCCACAAAAGGGCAGAAATGATGCAAGTATGCGGTCGCATAAAGCATATGCAGACCGCATAACCATCGCAGACGGAAGCAAATTTTTGGTTAACCGAAGAGGAGAAAATGCGACCCATTATGCGGTCGCATAACGATTATGCGGACTGCATAGTGATCGCATAACTGAAATCAAGAAAGCTAAGAAGCACTTATGCGGAGGAATATGCGGTCGCATAATGTATATACGGACCGCATAATTGAAATGCGGTCAAGAACTGGGTTTGGAGACATGAGATTATGCAATAAGTTCGAATAATATGCGGACCGCATACGTGATCTGCGACCAGTATGCAGTCGTATAAATGCTCTGCAAGGTTAGTTTTGTCCAATTTTGGCTCCGACGTTTAGCCCACCATAAATGGATTTATTAGGGTTTTTGTGGGGAAGCTGAGTCAGAAAAAGAGATTACTTTTAGAGCATTGAATGCACCATTGTTTTGGAAACTTATGAAGAAAGAATCTTGTATCTTTGTAAGTTTTATGACTCTATTTATCGCTTTGTTCTTAGATT
>AWOL01S0057320.1:1881-15579 GCA_000715115.1 Nicotiana otophora
CTAGTTTCCATTCAGTTTCATATTTTGCTTCGCAAATTGTCTTGCAAGGTGTCCCTATGGCCAAAGTATGACATTATATGTTCAGAGTCCCTTAGTCGCAATTTGGTACGCTAGGTTAGGTGAGGCACCGGGTGCTGGTCTCGCTCCTAGGTTCGGGGCGTGACAAACGTGGGTACGCCAACTCAGTAAGTAACAACAATAAATAAAGACTGAGCAATAGTGACGAGCAATAAAGCATATAACTTTCAGATCAGGAAATCTCAGTAAAATACCACATGCTTTTAAAATCAGGATTTGAATCAAAATATCTCGTTTAAACCCAGTTCCAGTAAACATCATTTAAAGATATTTTTCAACAGTTTTCAAACAGAGGAAAAATGCAAAGTTGAGCAAAAATGATGAAATCATAAACAGCCCCTCGGGCAAAACATTACTCATAAACAGCCCCTCGGGAAAACCTCACAGTCACTCGTTCCACTCGGGCATACCTCATAATCACTCTTGCCACTCGGGCATACCTCACAATCACTCTTGCCACTCAGGCATACCTCACAATCACTCATGCCTCCAAGTCACTCAGCACTCGACACTCGCACTCAGTAGGTACCTGGGCTCACTGGGGGTGTGTACAGACTCCAGAGGGGCCCCTTCAGCCCAAGCGCTATATCAAGCCAAATTATGGCATAAATCACTCAGGCCCTCGGCCGATATCAAACATACTGCGACGTGCAGCCCGATCCCGTAAATATGCGACATGATGCGGCGTGTAGCCCGATCCCATAAATATCCTCACAAATCAGGCCATCGGCCTCACTCAGTCATAAACCTCTCAAGCCACTCGGGCCTTTCAGTAAAACAGGGCATTCGGCCCAAAACATTTATATGCATCAAAATAGAGTCATAAAACTGAGAAACAAGTATAATCATGACTGAATATAGATTTTCAATTGAAAACAGTAAGAGGATCATAAAAATAAAATAAAACCCCTAAGGGTCCAAACGGAAACATGGCATTCAGCCCAACTTACAGAAACTCTTTCTAAAACATATAAGTATCATATAGTTTCAACAAAATATGCAACTTTACAGTTGCTACGGGACGGACCAAGTCACGAATCCCCAACGGTGCACGCCTACACGCCCGTCATTTAGCATGTGCGTCACCTCAAAATAGTGGAATGATACAAAATCCGGGGTTTCATACCCTCAAGACTAGATTTACAATCGTTACTTACCTCGAATCGATCAAATCTCTACCCCGCAATGCTCTTTCCTCTGGACTCGGCCTCCAAATGCTCCGAATCTATTCACAATCAGTACAATACCATCAATACGCGCTAATGGAATGAATTCCACAAGAAAAGCAACAAAATTAGTCCAAAACCCGAAATTGGCTCAAACTCGGTGCCCCCGGGCCCACGTCTCGAAATCTGACAAAATTCACAAAACTAGAAAGCTCATTCACTCACGAATCTAACCATAGCAAATTCTTCAAAATCCGAGATCGTTTGGTCCTTCAAATCCTTAAATTACTCTCCACAAGTTCCAAGCCCTAACCCCTCATTTTCACTAATTACATGATTAAACAACGAGAAATAACCATATATACGAGTATTAGGGCTCAAGCAACTTACCTCACTGATAGCCCTTGAATAACCCTTCACAAATCACTCCAAAAGCTCCAAAAACCGACTTGAAAATGGTGGAAATGAACCAAATTCGTGAAGGGTTCTATTTATGGTTTCTGCCCAGGGTTTTTGCACCTGAGGGCTCTTTTTCCGCGCCTGCGGGACCGTACCTGCGGTCAAGGCGCCGCATCCGCAAACTCCACTTAATTCCCCAGCTTCCGCACCTGCGCTCCAGGCCTCGCACATGCGGGCTCGCATGTGTGGCCAAATCTTTCGTGCCTGCGCTCCAACCTTGGCGTCACATTTTTCCGCATCTACGCAGCAAATTCTCGCGCCTGCGAAAGCGCACCTGCGCGTTTCCTCCGCTTCTGCGAAGCCTGCCCAGCATCCCCCTTTCCGCATCTGCGCCCCAGGTTTTGCACCTGCGGGCTCGCAGATACGACCTCTAACTCGCACCTGCGCATCCTACTTAGCCCAACATTGCCCGCACCTGCACACTCCCCACGCGCACCAGCGGCCTCCCACTTACAACTCTTTCTTCCGCAGGTGCAAAAATAGCAGTAGCAACAGCTTCAGCTGCATTTTCCAACATCGACAAATCCGTTAACCAACCGGAATCACCCCGAGGCCCTCGGGACCTCAACCAAAAATACCAACAAGTCATATGTCAAACATACCAACTTAGCCGAACCTTCGAATCACTCAAAACAACATCAAATCATCAAGTTACCCTTGGATTCAAGCCTAAGAACTTCTAAATTTCTAAATTCGACAACCGATGCCGAAACCAATCAAACCACGTCCGAATGACCTCAAATTTTGCACACACATCACAAATGACACTACAAACCTACTCCAACTTTCGAAATTCCATTCCGACCCTGATATCAAATTTTCCTCTGCCGACCGAAATCGCCAAATTTCCAATTTCGCCAATTCAAGCCTAATTCTACCACGGACCTCCAAATCACATTCTGGACGTACTCCTAAGTCCAAAATCACCTAACGGATCTAACGGAACCATCAGAATTCAAATCCGAGATCGTTTACACATAGGCCAACATCCGGTTGACTTTTCTAACTTAAGTTTCTACTTAAGAGACTAAGTGTTTCAATTCACTCTGAAACCACTCCGGTCCCAAACCAACTAACCTGACATAATATAATATAGCTGAATAACACCAAAAGAAGTAGAAATGGGGTAAACGGGGCTATAACTCTCAAAATGACCGGCTGGGTCATTACATCCTCCCCCTCTTAAACATCCGTTCATCCTCGAATGGGTCTAGAAACATACCTTGAGTCTCGAATAGGCATGGATATCTGCTCGCATCTCCCGCTCAGTCTCCCAGGTGGCCTCCTCCACAGGCTGACCTCTCCATTGCACCTTCACTGAAGCTATATCCTTTGACCTCAACCTTCGAACCTGCCGATCCAAAATAGCCACCGACTCCACATCATAAGTCATATCACCCTCCAACTGAACCGTGCTGAAATCCAAAACATAGGACGGATCTACAATACACTTCCGGAGCATGGAAATATGCAACACTGGATGCACACTCGACAAGCTGGGTGGCAAGGCAAGCTTATAAGCCACCTCCCCTATCCTTTGAAGCACCTCAAAAGGCCCAATGAACTGGGGGCTCAACTTGACCCTCTTCCCAAACCTTATAACACCCTTCATGGGTGATACCTTCAGCAAAACCTTCTCCCTAACCACAAAAGACACATCACAAACCTTCATTTCCACGTAGCTCTTCTACTTAGACTGCGCCGTGCGAAGCCACTCCTGAATCAATTTCACCTTATCTAATGCGTCCTTGACCAAGTTTGTACCTAAGAGCCTAGCCTCACCCAGCTCAAACCATCCAACCGGAGATCTACACCTCCTCCCATNCTCCCTCTACAAAGCGACGGTAATAACCTGCCAAACCAAGAAAACTCCTAATCTCCGTGGCTGAGGATGGTCTAGGCCAACTCTGCACTGCCTCTATCTTCTTCGGATCCACCTGAATACCCTCACTGGACACCACGTGCCCTAAGAATGCTACTGCACTGAGCCAAAACTCACATTTGGAGAACTTTGCATAAAGCTTTTCCTCCCTCAATCTCTGTAATACAATCTTCAAATGCTGAGCATGCTCCTCCTAGCTACGAGAGTACACCAGGATGTCATCAATGAATACAACAACGAATGAGTCCAAATAGGGTTGGAATACACTGTTCATCAAATGCATGANCAAAACCTTCTCCCTAACCACAAAAGACACATCACAAACCTTCATTTCCACGTAGCTCTTCTACTTAGACTGCGCCGTGCGAAGCCACTCCTGAATCAATTTCACCTTATCTAATGCGTCCTTGACCAAGTTTGTACCTAAGAGCCTAGCCTCACCCAGCTCAAACCATCCAACCGGAGATCTACACCTCCTCCCATATAAGTCCTCGTACGGATCCATCTGAATACTCGACTAATAACTGTTGCTATATGCAAACTCCGCGAGTGGCAGAAATTGGTCCCATAAACCCCCAAAGTCAATAACACAAGCATGCAACATATCCTCCAATATCTGAATAGTGCGCTCGGACTGCCCGTCCATCTGAGGATGAAAAGTTGTGCTCAACTGAACCTGAGTACCCAACTCTCGCTGCACGGCCCTCCAAAACTGCGATGTCAACTGAGTACCCCTATCTGAAATGATGGAAACTGGGACACCATGCAGGCGAACGATCTCTCGGATGTAAATCTCAACCAACCGCTCTAAAGAGTAAATAGTACCAACTGGAATGAAGTGCGCGGACTTAATGAGCCGATCCACAATAACCCAAATAACATCGAACTTCCTCGTAGTCTGTGGGAGCCCAACTACAAAGTCCATGGTGATCTGCTCCCACTTCCACTCTGGGATCTCTAATCTCTGAAGCAAGCCACCCGGTCTCTGATGCTCATACTTAACCTGCTGACAGTTTAGACACCGAGCCACAAACCCAACTATATCCTTCTTCATCCGCCTCCACCAATAGTGCTGCCTCAAATCCTGGTACATCTTCGCGGCACCCGGATGGATGGAATACCGCGAGCTGTGGGCCTCCTCAAGAATCAACTCTCGAAGCTCATCTACATTAGGCACACATATCTGGCCCTGCATTCTCAGCACGCCGTCATCACCAATAGTCACATCCCTAGCATCACCTCTCAGAACCCTATCCTGAAGAACGAGTAAGTGGGGGTCATCATACTGACACTCCCTGATACGGTCATAAAAAGATGACCTGGAGACCACACAAGCCAATACCCGACTAGGCTCAAAAATATCCAATCTGACAAGCTGGCCCGCCAAGGCCTGAACATCAAATGGCAAAGGTCTCTCTGCTATGGGAAGATATGCTAAACTCCCCAAACTCTCTGCCCGACGACTCAAAGCATCGGCCACCATATTGGCCTTCCCCGGATGGTACAAAATAGTGATATCATAGTCCTTAAGAAGTTCCAACCATCTCCGCTGACGCAAATTAAGATCCTTCTACTTTAACAGATACTACAGACTCCAATGATCAGTATAGATCTCACAATGAACCCCATACAAATAATGGCGCCAAATCTTCAAGGCGTGAACAATGGCTGCTAACTCAAGATCATAGACAAGATAGTTCTTCTCATGGGTATTCAACTGGCGCGAGGCATAGGCAATCACCCTACCCTCCTTCATCAAAACACAACCAATGCCTATCCCCGAGGCATCACAATATACGGTGTAAGAACCTCAAGCTGATGGAAGAACTAACACTAGAGCTGTAGTCAAAGCAGTTTTGAGCTTCTGAAAGCTCTCCGCACATTCATCCGACCACCTGAATGGAGCACCCTTTTGGGTCAATTTGGTTAAGGGCGATGCAATAGATGAAACTCCCTCTACAAAGCGACGGTAATAACCTGCCAAACCAAGAAAACTCCTAATCTCCGTGGCTGAGGATGGTCTAGGCCAACTCTGCACTGCCTCTATCTTCTTCGGATCCACCTGAATACCCTCACTGGACACCACGTGCCCTAAGAATGCTACTGCACTGAGCCAAAACTCACATTTGGAGAACTTTGCATAAAGCTTTTCCTCCCTCAATCTCTGTAATACAATCTTCAAATGCTGAGCATGCTCCTCCTAGCTACGAGAGTACACCAGGATGTCATCAATGAATACAACAACGAATGAGTCCAAATAGGGTTGGAATACACTGTTCATCAAATGCATGATCGTTGCTGGGGCATTGGTCAGCCCAAAAGACATCACCAAGAACTCATAATGGCCATATCGGGTCCTGAAAGCTGTCTTAAGAATATTTGAATCTCGAATCTTTAGCTGGTGATAACGGACCTCAAATCAATCTTGGAGAACACCCTCGTTCCCTGAAGCTGGTCGAATAAATCATCAATACGAGGCAAAGGATACTTGTTCTTGACTATGACCTTGTTCAACTACCTGTAATCAATACACATTCTCATGGAACCATCCTTCTTCTTCTTCACAAATAGAACCGGTGCACCCCAAGGTGATACACTAGGCCGAATAAACCCCTTATCAAGAGTTCTTGAAAATGTTCTTTCAATTTCTTCAATTCCGCCGGTGACATACGATACAGTGGAATAAAAATGGGCTGAGTGCCCGACACCAAATCAATACCAAAGTCAATATCCCTGTCAGGCGGCATGCCCGGCAGGTCTGCAGGAAACACATCCGGAAAATCATGTACCACCGGAACAGAATCAATGACAAGAGTCTCTGCACTAACATCTCTCACAAAAGCCAAATAATATAGGCAACCCTTCTCAACCATGCGCTGAGCCTTCAAATATGAAATCACCCTACTTGGTACATAATCTACATAACCGCTCCACTCAACCCTCGGAATTCGCGGTATAGCCAACATCACCGTCTTAGCGTGACAATCTAGAAAAGCATGACATGGAGATAACCAATCCATACCTAATATCACATCAAAGTCGACCATACTGAGCAGCAAAAGGTCCACTTGGGTCTCTAAACCCCCAATAGTCACCACACATGACCGATATACGCGGTCCACAATGATAGTATCGCCCACAGGAGTAGATACATGTACAGATGAAACTAAAGACTCACGGGGCATATCCAGAAAATGGGGAAAATACGAGGAAACATATGAATACGTAGAACCAGGGTCAAATAATACTGAGGTATCTCTGTGACAAACTGAGACAATACCTGTAATCACAGCATCTGAAGTAATAGCATCTGGTCTGGCAGGGAGGGCATAGAAACGGGCCTGGCCACCCCCTGATCTACCTCCCCCTCTAGGGCGACCCCTAGCTGACTGACCTCCACCCCGAGCTGACTGGGCGGGTGGTGAGGTNAAGTCGGAGGATGACTCCTCGGCTGAGATAGACCTCCATGACGACGAGGACAATGCCTCCACATATGCCCAAGCTCCCCACACTCAAAACAACTCCCTGGTGCTGGTGGTGGAAACTGAAGGGAATCCCTAGCACCGGGATGACTGGTAGAACAACCAAGCATGGAAGAGCCCTGAACAGGTGGAGCACGAGACAAACTCTGAGTTGGAAGGGCACTAAGTGATGAGTGGCCCTGACGAGAACTGTGAGAACCATGGCCAGATGATGCACCCCGATAAAATGGCCGAGATGACTGAGCTTGTGTGAAATGACGACCTCTACAGTGCTGAAACTGACCCCCAAAAGGAGCACCGTTGAATCCACCCTGACCATGAGGCTACTTGGCCTTCCTCTCAACCCTATCCTAACTGCGAACCATCTTAATCTGTCAAGCAATGTCGACAACCTCATCAAAAGTAGCACCTGAAACCCTCTCTCTGGTCATGAGAAATTGTAACCGATAAGTGAGACCATCAATAAACCTCATGATCCTCTCCCTGTCCGTGGGAACCAACCAGATCGCATGACGGGACAACTCGGAGAACCGCATCTCATACTGTGTCATAGACATATCACCCTGGCAAAGCCGCTCAAACTGTCTGCGCATCTCCTCTCTGCGGGATCGGGGCACGAACTTCTCCAAAAAAACCACGGAGAACTGCTGCCAAGTAAGGAGTGTTGCGCTAACAGGCCTATGCCTCTCGTAATTCTCCCACCATCTGAGTGCAGCCCCAGAAAGCTGAAAGGTAGTGAATGAGACGCCACAAGTCTCCAGAATACTAGCAGTACGGAGTATCCTCTGACACCTGTCCAAAAAGTCCTGAGCATCCTCTCTCTCTGTGCCACTGAAATGTGGTGGCTGGAGTCTCCCAAACCTCTCCAACCTACGCTGATAATCCTCAGGCATAGCAGGAACCACATAATTCTGAGTAACTATAACTTGCTAGGCTGGTGGTGCCTCCGGTGTCTGAAGTCCCTAAACAACCTGCTCGGGTGTGGGAGCGACGGGAGTCTGAGTGCCTCCCCTGGCCTGAGAAGTGGTTGCAGCCATCAAAATAGAAACCGCCTGAGCAAGGCCAGTACACGCTGTCAGAATCTGAGCTAGGGCCTCCGGAAGGCCTGGAATCACACTAGGCATAGGTGGTGCCTGAGCTGGTGCGTCAACAACTAGAACCTGGTCCTGATCTGGGACAACTGGTGGATCTGCAGGTACTGCCCCAGCTGCTGTAAGGGCTGCACCTCTTCCCCTACCACGGCCTCTACCGTGGCCTCGGCCTCTACCGTGGCCTCGGCCTCTCGCGGCCCTGGCTAGTGGTACTGGTGGCTGGCCCTCCTGACCGGTAGCACGAGTCCTCACCATCGGTGAGAGAATGAAACAACAGATGTTTAGTTAATAGAATCAACAAATTCACACGACAAGAATTCAAGAATGTGGAGTTTCCTAAAGGTTCTGCAGCCTCTCAAAGATAATTACAGACGTATCCGTATCGATTCGCAAGACTCTACTAAACCCACTCATGACTCGTGAGACCTATGTAACCTAGGCTCTGATACCAATCTGTCATGACCCAAACTAACCCCTGTCGTGATGGCGCCTATCGTGGAACTAGGCAAGCCGACTCATTTCCAAAACAAACCGATATTTTCATTTCAAAGATAATTTCAATGTTATTTAACACAAAAACCTTCGTAAAGGAGTTCCAATCAAAATAAAAGTGCAGAAGTAAAAGCCCGACATCAGGGTGTCACTAGTCATGAGCATCTACTACAATCTGTCTAACAATATCAAGACTAACTAAGTCTGGAAAATATCTACATACAACTAAAGGAAGATAAGAGGGAGAAGAGCAGGGCTGTGATCGCCAGGCAGCTACCTTGCTATCCTCGGGAAAATCTGCAATCAGAACAATCAACAACCTCTACCGTGTCTAGCTATACCTGGATCTGCACACAAGGTGCAGGGAGTAACGTGAGTACGCCAACTCAGTAAGTAACAACAATAAATAAAGACTAAGTAGTAGTGACGAGCAATAAAGCATATAACGTTCATTTCAGGAAATCTCGGTAAAATACTACATGCTTTTAAAATCAGGATTTGAATCAAAATATCTCGTTTAAACCCAATTCCAGTTAAAATCATTTAAAGATATTTTTCAACAGTTTTCAAACAAAGGAAAAATGCAAAGGTGAGCAAAAATAATGAAATCATAAATAGCCCCTCGGGCAAAACATCACTCATATACATCCCCTCGGGCAAACCTCACAGTCACTCGTGCCACTCGGGCATACCTCACAATCACTCTTGCCACTCGGGCATACCTCACAATCACTCTTGCCACTCGGGCATACCTCACAATCACTCTTGCCTTCCAGTCACTTAGCACTTGGCACTCGGCACTCGCACTCAATAGGTACCTGCGCTCACTGGGGGTGTGTACAGACTCTAGAGGGGCTCCTTCAGCCCAAGCACTATATCAAGCCAAATCATGGCATAAATCGCTCAGGCCCTCGGCCGATATCAAACATGCTGCGGCGTGCAGTCCGATCCCATAAATATGCAACATGTTGCGGCGTGCAGCCCGATCCCATAAATATCCTCAAACATCAGGCCCTCGGCTTCACTCAGGCATAAACTTCTCAAGCCTCTCGGGCGTTTCAGTAAAATATGGCATTCGTACCAAAACATTTATATATATCAAAATAGAGTCATAAAACTGAGTTATGCGGTAAATAAGTATAATCATGACCGAGTATAAATTTTCAATCGAAAACAGTAAGAGGATAATAAAAATAAAATAAAACCCCTAAGGGTCCAAACAGCACTGGCACAAGGCCTAAACATGGCATTCAACCCAATTTACAGAAACTCTTTCTAAAACATATAAGTATCATATAGTTTCAACAAAATATGCAACTTTACAGTTGCTACGGGACGGACCAAGTCACAAATCCCCAACGGTGCACGCCCACACGTCTGTCACTTAGCATGTGCGTCACCTCAAAATAGTAGAATGATACGAAATCCGAGGTTTCATACCCTCAAGACTAGATTTACAATCGTTACTTACCTCGAACCGTTCAAATCTCTACCCCGCAATGCTTTTGCCTCTGGACTCGGTCTCAAAATGCTCTGAATCTATTCACAATAAGTACAATACAATCAATACGCGCTAATGGAATAAATTCCACAAGAAAAGCTACAAAATTAGACCCAAACCCGAAATTGGCTCAAACCCGGCCCCTGGGCCCACATCTCGAAATCCGACAAAATTCACAAAACTAGAAAGCTCATTCACTCACGAATCTAACCATACCAAATTCATCAAAATCCAACATCGTTTGGTCCTTCAAATCCTTAAATTACTCTCCAAAAATTCCAAGCCCTAACCCCTCATTTTCACTAATTACATGATTAAACAACAAGAAATCACCATATATACGAGTATTAGGGCTCAAGCAACTTACCTCACTGATAGCGCTTGAACCACCCTTCAAAAATCACTCCAAAAGCTCCAAATATCGACTTGCAAATGGTGAAAATGAACCAAATTCGCGAAGGGTTCTATTTATGGTTTCTGCCCAGGTTTTTCGCACCTGCGGGCTCTTTTTCCGCGCCTGCGGGATCGCACCTGCGGTTAAGGTGCCGCATCCGCGAACTCCACTTAATTCCCCAGCTTCCACACCTGCGCTCCAAGTCTCGCACATGCGGGCTCGCAGGTGCGGCCAAATCCTTCGCGCCTGCGCTCCAGCCTTGGCCTCACATTTTTCCGCATCTGCTGCGAAAGCGCACCTGCGCGTTTCCTCCGCTACTGTGAAGCCTGTCCAGCATCCACTTTTCCATATCTGCGTCCCAAGTTTTGTACGTGCGGGCTCGCAGATGCGAGCTCCAACTCGCACCTGTGCATCCTTCCTAGCCTAGCATTGCCTGCACCTGCGCACTCCCCACGCGCACCAGCAGCCTCGCACCTGCGACTCTTTCTTCCGCAGGTCTGAAAATAGCAGTAGCAGCATCTTCAGCTGCATTTTCCAACTTCGACAAATCCATTAACCACCCGGAATCACCCCGAGGCCCTCAGGACCTCAACCAAAAATACCAACAAGTCATATGTCAACATACCAACTTAGTCGAACCTTCAAATCACTCAAAACAACATCAAATCATCAAATTACCCTCGGATTCAAGCTTAAGAACTTCTAAATTTCCAAATTCGGCAACCGATGCCGAAACCAACCAAACCACATCCGAATGACCTCAGATTTTGCAGACACATCAAAAATGACACTACGAACCTACTCCAACTTTCGGAATTCCATTCTGACCCCGATATCAAATTTTTCACTGTCGACCGAAATCGCCAAATTTCCAATTTCGCCAATTCAAGCCTAATTCTACCACGGACCTCCAAATCACATTTCGGATGTACTCCTAAGTCCAAAATCACCTAACGGAGCTAACGGAATCATCAGAATTCAAATCTGAGATCATTTACACATAGGTCAACATCTGGTTGACTTTTCCAATTGAAGTTTCTATGTAAGAGACTAAATGTCTCAATTCACTCTGAAACCACTCCAGTCCCGAACCAACTAACCCGACATAACATAATATAGCTGAATAACACAAAAAGAAGTAGAAATGGGGAAAATGGGGCTATAACTCTCGAAACGACCGCCCGGGTCGTTACACTATAGCATGCATGAAGCATAATAGACTAATCGGTTCTAAAGATAAAACTGTCACGACCCAAAATCCACCTAGTCGTGATGACACCTAACCCAACCCATCACGACCCAAAATCCACCGATTCCGGACCCGAACCAACTGACCCGGTAAGTCATAAAACAACTGTAAAGCATAAATTGAGTAGTAAATGAGGAAACAGGGCTGTAATACTCAAAACGACCGGTCGGTTCATTACATTCTCCCCGCCTTAAACATACGTTCGTCCTCAAACGTGCCAAGAGTTATTCTTAACCTTCAAATCTCAATTCTACCTTACCGCGTACATACCCGGGGGTGATCCCAAGTCACCCTATTCTATATAGGCCTGACCACACAACATAACTGAAAATTATTAATTTATCCTTAGCCCAAAAACCTTGGAGCCAAATTTCTAACATCCAGAATTCTTTTTAAGACCCGAATCTCACATCAACACACTGTATAAGACTGAACAAGCTATATCCAACCATAACCATAATCCCCGATATAATCACATAACATATTACACAACTCACATTCTCGTAGCACTATTTCTGATCACAGTAACTACTCCAAACTAACCTGGTACTGGTATTAAATCCCATATCAAGTCAAACCTCTTTCCAAAACCTTCGTACACTATTGTTAATTAAAGAAACATGCAGAATCTCATAACCCCTTTTTAGATCAACAAGTCATGGTGCTCTCTCGCCCCAACCAGAACCATAATCACTTTCTAAGCCGACTTTCAATGCTATCCTCCCAAAATATACCGTTTCAAACCTGATAGTACCAATTCTAGGTCCAGTGGCCATATATTATTAAACACAATTATCTCACACACACGCCACACCAATATAATGCAAGCCACCACTGCGCAATCCGGGTACTCAAAAATGGAAAATGTCTCAAAGAAGAGAACCATATTGCAAGTTCAACAAGCACCGCCACAACTGCAATGCTATAAGCTCATCATATATAGTAGAACCAAGACACACAAATCTAACAACGGTAACTGGCTTTTCTAGAGCTCACATTAACATCAACCGCACGACATGGTCACAGGCCTCCAATCCCAGCATATCATACAGGAGCAATTAAACAAGTACACATGTATATGATAATGAAATAAGATTCTCATGGTCCTAGACTGGTATAAATAAAATGCTATAGTGTAGGCATGTGTAAAGTCTGCTATCACAACACAAATGGGCAAGTTAACGCATAAATAGTAACTACTAATTTTTTCTCAGGGAATTAGCCTCTTTATAACCTTAAGTATAGCCCAGATAGTTCTCCACAGAGTTGAAATAAAATACTCACCTCAAACAGGTCGCAACCCTGAAATAATATGCTTCTGAGAACTCCTAGTTTCCAAATTTATAGGACACATAGATCATCATAACTGATCCCAATTCTAGCATTCGAATGACTAACACATATTTCATGCATGATCATCCCACGAGGAATCCTTCCATAATTCTTCCGTGCCACATAGCAATAATTTGAATATCAGCAGTCTATCAACCATGTGAGTACTGCAATACCGATGAACATCCGTAAGTCAAAACACAATGCCCTTTCTGAAATACGCACCCTTCTCCGGAATTACCGAGCAATTATAACATTCGCCTAAATAACTGAAACTGACCATTCTTCCCAAACTTCGCGACCTTCCATTCAAGACTGAACTGCCATCTTGTACATATAAATCTTAACCCCACAAAACACACTACATCTATCATGCCATTATGTGAAACATACGAGAACTTCATAATCATTCTGAGTCACAAGTCGAATACATATCCGATCAGCCAGAAGCCTTTCATTTGATCCCATCCGGTAGAAAATCACAATACTCAACATGCTAACTGTTACGTGGCGCCTTCCTGAAGTTCCTTGGAAGGGCGACGTAAGGCTAAGCAACCGATATCAGTACGGTT
>AWOL01S0057322.1:0-46367 GCA_000715115.1 Nicotiana otophora
TATATATAATCCTTTCATTAAGCAAGTAGATGACACACCTACTTGTCACCTAGCAGTCTGCGAAGTATTGCGGAAATGCATATATCTCTATACTCCTATGTTGTATTGACAAATGATTTAATGCGTTAGAAAATCGACTCATAGATCTTCAATTTGATGGATGGAACACCCCGTAACTCTAGGTATATTGGGAGAAAATTGCAGTTATATTCGACCCAAAATTCAGTAAAACTTATGGACGTAACATGTGATGACTTTCATCGACTTTTGTTCCACAGCTCTCTTGACCTCAAAAAATAACACACAAATATCATACGACTAACATAAATTATAACATAACCTTCATATCATGTTAATAACACTAGTCTCACCCCAAAGGTAGGGGTTATAACATTCCCAACTTGTCGACTTTTGACGAAACATTATTTTCTTCAATTCCTTAGCTTCTAAACCTTCCAACCCTCTTTGTACTTGTTGTTCATGGTCTTCATTATATGTAACATCCGAGGTAATATGATAACTTACTTTATATACTTCCAAAGATGATCTCATTTTTGGTCTTACATTAGTTTACTTACGACGCACTTTTACGTATGAAAATATGGGGTGTAACATCTCAAGATAGCATGTTGTTCCATTCGCAAGACTTGGACTCCCCCTCTGTATTTATGTTATTAATGTTCAGTCTTTCAAAAAATATTATATTTTGTTTAGATTTCTATAGAGCTCATGTACTCGTTGACACCAGATTTTGGGATGTTTTGTAGTTGTACCATTATTTGACTTCAATTATTCATATTATTCTGCAATTGAGACTATTTAAAATACTATTATTTAAATTTATTTATGCACATTTATTGTTGTCTTTCCTAGAAAGCGATGTTAGGCGCCATCACGGCTCCGGTGGGATTTTGGGCGTGACAATATATTCTTTTGCAAGAAATGTAAGATTTGCTTTGTAATCACGTCCAACTCTAGTCCTAAAAAGAATAAGCCGCTGCTGCAAATATATCTTGTTAAAGGGTTCGGAGTCGAATCCTATAGAGAATAACATAGTTTCACTCTGAATAATTCCTAAGTTATCAAGTTGAAGGAAATAAACAATTATAATGGAGTTTTCTAAATATTAACTAACTAATCATATCAAAATTAACTAAACCAAAATCTAAACTAAAAACAGTAAAAGTCTAGTGAATTTGTAGACGATAAAAGCCTATAGTAGAGAATCCCTCAATTGTCGGGCTAGCTCTAAGTTAACTCCTGAAACTTTTTTTACACTATTCAATCAACTAGGACCTTTTTTCCCTATAAAACGGTACAGTTAAATTTATACGTGGTTTATAGACAAGCGAATCCATTTTATCCCAAAATGATAAATAACTTAAATAAGAATGCAAAACTTAGTGTTGAAATTGATATAAGACAACAGGTAACTTGGTTCCGGGAACAAAGCTTTCGAAGGCAGTAATAACAATATTAATAAGTAAGAAATAAAATGTGATTGAGCATTTGAACAGTATATAGCACAACTTTATCAAAATATTCGTGTCCCCTACAATGGCTGTTGAAGTCACTATTTATAGTTGCATCTAGGGAACAAAGTTCTAGGATCAAGCCCCTCTTAAATGATAAATATGGGAGTCATTGATGAATGTGTAATAACAGGATATGAATGCCATGGCATATTGAACGGACTACGTATTTAATACTGTAGAATATTCTCCATTGAATGCTACCGGGTGGCAGACATTTATTTGTCTTTATGAGCAACATTCCCTTTGGGGACAATCGAGATTGCTGCCCCAGGACTTGATTTTCACTTACCTCGCTCTTCATCTGTATCCAGCTCCACATGTCGCTCTATTATGCGAGCATTTACTATGAACATATTTTACCCTATACAGATAATCCCCATGCTTTTCAGTGGCACATCCTTTTGTCATTGGGAAGTTGGTGAAGATACCTTTCTTGGCAGAAAATTTACTGACCCCCTCTGAAAAGCTTCCGACACTTAATTATATGCACGTCTCTCTGCATTTAATGCCCCGAATACACTTCATCCCACAATTTAGCTATACTTTTTCCGGTTCTCGAGGTAATCATGGTCTCGATTTTAGCCGCTATTCCTTTACTTATATGCTTCAATCTTCTTCTTTTACACTTCACAATTTTTTCAACTCTCTCAAACTCTCTTTACTCAACTCACTCTTGCCTTCAACTTCCTTTAACCTCATTCTTCACAGAAATCCTTACTTTCTTCTGTTAATTATAGCCTCCTCTTCCAAAAACTCTAGTTCTTCGAAGAACAAAGAAAACACTGATGATGCTTCTCCTCCTACGGTGAGCACCATTATCCCCATAAATCACACTGCAGCTAAGGACTTCAAAGAGAAGTTCCATTCTGCTAACTCCCGCACGTGGGTTGTTGGTGTATATCCTTCTTTCATCCATCCTTCTAGCATCTGTGTCATGAAGGAAGACTGTGGTTGCCATGACTTAAACATCATTGCTCCTGATCTAGCAGAGCAGGTAACCTTCCCAAGAAGGGTTTTACGCATGTTTACACGTACCCTTTTACTTTGGGCATATTTTCATTGAGCAGGGGACTTGACTCCATAATCTTGGAGTTTTGCTTCTGTTACCAGGTCTCCTTGGCATAGGTGATCCCTTTTGTGTGGCGGACGGTAGCCTGTCTTCAGCATTTATGCCAGAAGACAGGGAAAGAGCTCTCCCTGGCTCGACTAATGAACCTTTATTCCCCCAAGATTTTCCATGGGGGGATGATAAACTTCAGCAAACATGGTCCTCATGCTTTGCTCACCAGCATGGATGATGAAAACGACCATGGATAGAAGGAGCGGTTTGTTGTATTTTCCACTAGGGACATCATCCCGGCCACAACTCCATCCTTTCCTGAATCATGGAATCGTACTCGTAAGTTCAACGTCTGTCCTTTTTTCTGGTTAAATGTTGTCCCACGCTATCACTAATCCTTTTTTTCATTATTGCAACAGCTCGGTGGACACCACCAAGGATTGAAGACTTGGACTAGTGGATCCAGAAGGTTTTGGATGTCACAACGCCTAAGACCCGCTGGTGGAAAGAACTGGCCCTTAAATATGGGTGAAAGGCCAAAAACCATGGTAAGTTGAACTTATCTTGTTTTTACCTCACGCATAGGAAAACTGACAAACTTTCCTTGTTGAATTCAGGTCTTTCGCGGGCTCTATTATCGTGCCTAAGGAGAACGTTTTGGTTGATCTCACTGATGCGGCAAAGTTGTTGCAGGAGGCCTTCACCCGAACGGGCATCATCAGACATGCATCCGGTGCAATTGCTTCCTCTCGGAGTCCCCAGCCAGAGAACAAGCAACAGAAAAGGCGATGTTCCTCTACGGCCGAGGGTCCCATATTTTCGTATGCTATAGCCCACCCCTTCAGAGTGGGCCCGAGCACACGGACCCAGATCGCCTAAACATTTTTCGGGCCATAGAATACGACATAAGGAACCATATTCGCCGCCCCGCCATGACCGTTCCTCATGGTTTTGCTTTTTACGGCCAAAAAACTAGCATTTCGCCCGATTCCCATATTTTCGTGTGCTATAGCCCACGTCTTCCGAGTGGGCCCGAGCCCCCGAACCCGAATCGCCTAAAAAAATTTCGGGTCATTGAATACGACCTAAGAAACCATAGTCGCCTCTCCGCCATGACCGTTCCTCGTGGTTTTATGTTTTACGGCTAAAAAACTAGAATTCTGCCTGATTCCCATATTTTCGTGTGCTTATAGCCCACGCCTTCCGAGTGGGCCCGAGCCCCCGGACCCGGATCACCTAAAAATATTTTGGGCCATAGATTACGACCTAAGGAACCATAGTCGCCACCCCGCCATGACCGTTCCTCGTTTCTTTGCGTTTTACGGCCAAAATTTTAACATTCCGGCCGATTACCATATTTTCTTCCGAGTGGGCCTTAGCCTCCGAGCCCGGATCGCCTAAAACTTTTTCGGGTTATAGAATACGACCTAAGGAACCATAGTCGCCGCCCTGCAATGACTGTTCCTCGTGTTTTTGCGTTTTACGGCCAAAAAACTAGAATTCTCCTGATTCTCATATTTTCGTGTGCTTATAGCCCACGCCTTCCGAGTGGGCCCGAGCCCCCGGACCCGGATCACCTAAAAAACTTTTGGGCCATAGAATACGACCAAAGGAACCATAGTCGCCGCCCTTCCATGACCGTTCCTCTTTGTTTGCGTTTTACGGCAAAAAAACTAGAATTCCGCCCGATTCTCATATTTTCGTGTGTCATAGCCCATGTCTTTGAGTGGGCCCGAGCCCCCGAACCCGGATCGCCTAAATTTTTTTCGGGTCATTAAATACGACCTAAGGAACCATAGTCGCCACCCCGCCATGACCGTTCCTCGTGTTTTTATGTTTTACGGCTAAAAAACTAGAATTTCACCCGATTCCCATATTTTCGTATGCTATAGCCCACGTCTTCCAAGTGGGCCCTAGCCCCCAAACTCGGATCTCCTAAAGGTTTTTCGGGTTATAGAATACGACCTAAGAAACCATAGTCACCGCCCCGCCATGACCTTTCCTCGTGTTTTTGCGTTTTACGGCCAAAAAACTAGAATTCCTCCTGATTCCCATATTTTCGTGTGCTTATAGCCCACGCCTTCTGAGTGGGCCAGAGCCCCCGGACCCAGATCACCTAAAAACTTTTTGGGCCATATATTACGACCCAAGAAACCATAGTCGCCGCCCCGCCATGACCTTTCCTCGTTTTCTTGCGTTTTACAGCCTAAAACCTAGAATTCCGTCTGATTCCCATATTTTTATGTGATATAGCCCACGCCTTCCGAGTGGGCCCGAACCCCCAAACCCGGATTGCCTAAAATGATTTTGGGCCATAGAATACGACCTAAGGAACCATAGTCGCCGCCCCGCCATGACCGTTCTTCATTGTTTTGCGTTTTACGGCCAAAAAACTAGAATTCTGCCTGATTCCCATATTTGCGTGTGCTATAGCCCACGTCTTTCGAGTGGGCCCGAGCCCCCGAACCCGGATCGATGATAATGGAGGAGCCAGTGATGAGGGAGAGTCTCTACATAGAAGACGGCGACCTTCATCAGATCAAAAGAGTGCTCAATCTATTGAGCTAGTTACACCAATCGAGGACGACGTCCAGGCGCTCTAGGCGGAGTGTGATATAGTGGAAGATGCCAACTCTCACTTCCGAGTCCTAGTCACTGCTCCCGGTACCGTGAGGTTGGGTACCAGGTCTCTTCCATCTTCGGTTGATGAGTAACCAATAACTAGCATTGCTTATGTTGTATTATCTACTTCTCAACCTACAATCCCATCATCTTTATCTCCTTCTTTGCCAACTTTGCCTTCGCCACCAGCAAGTGCTACATCATCTCCACCGGCGGTAGATACCCGAGAGGAGGATGTCCCTCCTCCCCAGTCCCCAATCCATGGGAATTTGGGGCATAACTATTCTAACCTCTCCGAAGATCCAAAGAGGAGGAGGAGTGTTTCTCTCTCGGTCTCTACCAGGTGCCATCAGCTGTCCAGGCCGGTGGAACTTGCCAATTACCTAAAACCTCTGGCTTCAGAGAAAGATAGGAATAAAATATAGTCTCTCTTTCGAGAGTGTATGGTAAACAAGCCCATGCACAACACAGCAGCGGTACGATCTTTATTCCTTCTACTAATTCTTTTAACTTTGCTACGACAATATTTTTGAATTAAAATTTTGCTTTGCAAGCTAACTTCCTTACTTCCGAGGGCCTTCAAAGATTGATCGTTGATAAAGAAAAACTCATGTCTGAGCGAGATCAATTGTTGGCCAATCGGGATCAAACTGTTGCTCGCCTCACTGCACTGGAAATACAAGTTGCAGAGGCCATTGACTTGGAGGCTTGGTTGCAGCAAAGCGAGCAAGAGGTGGTGACCCTCAGCCAAGAGGCCACCCTGTTAAGTGTACAATTTGAAGAGGCCAAGAAAAAGTGGGTCGGGGTCCAAAATGTTGTTCTTGCTACTGCCGATCGCGAGGCTACCTCCATTGAAAGAATAAATAATTTGGAAGCAGCCTTGAACTCCAAAACTGAAGAAAATGCTACCGTGGAGGAGAAGTATGCCCAGATGGAAGAGAGGCATAAGAAGGTCATGGAGCATAATAAAGTTTATAACTCCACTATCTTTGACCTTTATGATATCCTTCAAGCCGCTAGATCCGAGCGGAATAACCTTTCGACCAAGGTTGACCAGCGTAAGGAAGAGCTTTAGCGTTGAGCAGCTTCCTTCATTGTTGAAAAACATATTCTATGTACAACATAAGAAGAAAAACCTTGGAAAAGACCAAAGCAGGTGTCATTGACTTTGATGCGGAGATCGCCAAGGCCCGTGAGCTGGAGTCAACTTCTCGAAGGGGTCTCCCGGTCCAGCCTGATACAACAGACTCTTCTGGTTTCGGTTCTGAGTTCTCGGGAACCGAAGAAGAACCTGAAGGGGGTGACGATGAAGGTCAAGACCTCGATCCAGTGGCAGATCCACCTACTTCTCCTGGGGGCGCAGATGCTTCTCTTCCCCCGGATTCTGGGATGCAGTAGTTTAGCTTCTTGTCTTCTTTCCACTTTGTTTGTTACCTCACACTTTTGTACTTGTGCTACTTGGTACTTTGTTATATAGAAGTATTTTTTCGTTTATATAGTGCACAAGTTGTTCTCTTTGCATCGAGTTATGCAAGGCTTCGGGTGCTTTTTTCCCTGATAGCATTTGGATTCCCGGCATAAATACTTCTAGGATCAACCCTTTACTATGAGGGTTTCATAAGAGAAGGCCCTCTTATGTGTACAATTCTCTTGAAGAGTACGTCTCATGTTACTTCCAGCACTAGCATTTGAAGTACTTGTTTAAATTTCAAATGATAAAATTAATTCATCGTTCGGGCAAGAAACGAGATAAAAATAAAAGGACTTTACTTTATTCCTTCCATTTTCAAAAGTACATAAGCATTCGTTGTGCTAAAAATAAATTGTCATTACTTGTGGCTAATTTGTACAACTTGTTTCTACGGGGCTGGCCGCGTAGTCCTCGGTCCCGATGATATAACTTTGCTCCCAGATTTTGTGGTCCTGGTTCATATGGCAGTCATGTTGCGGTATTCTCATATCATTCCCCCTCCCCAAGTGTTCGAATGCGAAGAATGCGAATTTGAACACTGGAAGTCTTGCTCCTTTGAAGATCTCACTAGTGAATGGTTGGATAATCTTTGGTTTGATATCAAACTTCGCTTCCCGTTAAGAACGTTTCTACAGAGCCAAAGATTACCTAACCACCCCAGTGACTTGAACTCGTGAACGGTTGGGTAACCTTTGGCCCGATAGCAATATTTGTTTCCCGGTAGGAACTTTGATATCGAGCAAAAGACTATATAATCATCTCGTAGTGACTCATTGCTTGCGTGCCTTATCATTTAAAGGTCTTATTTCTACGACGAAGCTTCCTTTGTAGTATGTTTTCCATTGCTGCCTCATTAAAACCCTTGTCAGAAAAACCCAATTGGGACAAAAATTGGACGAAGGGAAAAAGAGTGCAGCACATACTTTCAGTATAGGCGGTGGTCATCAGCAATAGTATCTTTTGAGGTGTGCCACATTCTAGTTTCTTGGAAACTTTACTCCATCTTGATTTTCCAATTCGTATTATCCTTTCCCGGTGACAGATGAAACCTGGTAGGGGTCTTCCCACGTTGGACCTAGTTTTCTTGCGTTGAGCTCCCAAATGTTTTGCGTTACTTTCCTTAAACCCAAGTCTCTTACTTTGAACTAATGGAGATTTGCTCTTCAATTGTAATATCTTTTCATTCTCTATTTTTGGTCTGCCATCCTTATATGCGCCAAGTCCCTGCGTTCATCGAGCAACTCCAATTTGACCAATACTTCTTCGTTGTTTGCTTCTTCGTCCACCTGGAAATATCTCATGGTAGGTTATCCTACTTCTGCTGGGATCAAGGCTTCTGCTCTGTACACGAGAGTGAAATATGTCTCCCCCGTGCTTGATCTGGCCATTGTTAGGTATGCCCATAACACTCCCGGTAGCTCTTCGGGCCATTTTCCTTTGGCTGCTTCCAATCTCATTTTGAGATTTTGAATATTCACTTTATTTGTCGATTCCGCTTGGTCGTTTGCGCTCGGGTGGCATGGTAATGATGTTATTCTTTTGATTTTTAGGTCTTTGAGGAATTTTGTCACCTTTTCTCCTATAATTTATGGTTCGTTATCACAGGCTATCTCTTTTGATATCCCCGAACCTAAAACTATGTTTTCCCACAAGAAATCTACCACTTGTTCTCGTCAATTTTCTGGTAAGGGCCTACTTCAACCCACTTAGAAAAGTAGTCAGCTAAAATCAAAAGAAATGGTACCTTGCGCAGAGCCGGCGGCAGCGGACCGACTATGTCCATCCCTCATTTCATGAATGGATAGGGTGACAAACCTGAGTGCAATAACTCCGCCGGTTGATGTACCAACGGTGCGTGGCGTTGGAACTTATCACATTTCAGAACATAAGCCTTAGCGTCTTGTTCCATTCGGGGCCAGTAGTATCCCACCCTAATTAGATTTAATACCAAAGAGTCCACACCTGAGTGATGTCTGCAGATCCCTTCATGAACTTCTCTCATGACGTAATTAGCTTCGAAGGCTCCTAAACATCGGGCCAACTTGCCTTGAAAATATTTTCTATACAATTGACCTCCCTAAAGCAGTATCGGGCTACTTTAGTGCGCGGCGCTCGGGATGCCTTGGGATCTTTGGGTAGCTTTCCGTGCTCGAGATAGTCAATGATCTCATTCCTCCAGTCCCAGAACAAATTGGTCGCGTTTACTTCATAGTAGTCGTCCGCGTCCAATACCGAATGCATAAGCTGCATGACCGTACCGGAGTCCAATCCCGTAATTTCTATGGACGATCACAGATTGGCTAGTGTGTCTGCTTTCGTGTTTTCTTCCCTCGGGATGTGGGTAATTGACCATTCCCAAAATTATGCGAGCAGAGCCTAGACTTTCACTACATATTGTTGCATGCATTCCTCTTTGGCTTCGAAGATTTCGTTGACCTGATTTACTACCAGTTGGAAATCACATTTGATTTCTATGACCTCAGATTCCAGTCCCCGGGCTAGCTCGAGTCCTGAAATAAAAGCCTCATACTCGGCTTCATTATTAGTCAGGGGAAGTGTTCTTATGGCCTACCTTAGGGATTCTCCCAAAGGCGTGATTAGTACTACACCGAGCCCGGGCCCTTTCACATTGGAGCTCCATCTGTGAACAAGGTCCAAACCTCCCAATGTCGATTCTGACACCATCACTGCTTCTTTGGTAGCCAAAGGCAACAGTCTTGGACTAAAATCGGCCACCAAGTCAGGCAACACTTGTGACTTAATTGTAGTTATAGGTTTATACTCTATGCTAAATTCACTCATTTCGACTGCCCACTTGGCCAATCAACCTGAAAGTTCAGGCCTTAGCGGCGACTACGAGAGCTAAGGCCAATTTCTCGAGATTTGGGCAGCGAGTTTCCGCTCCCGTTAACATTTTACTAACATAATAGATAGGATATTGCATACCTTCATCCTCACGGACTAAAATGGCACTTACCGGTACCTCCAAGACCGCTAAGTAAATCAGCAATTGTTCTCCTTCCTTCAGTTTTGATAATAGTTGAGGGCTCGATAAATACCTTTTAAAATCCTTCAGAGCCTTCTGGCATTCTGGAGTCCATTCAAAGTTATTTTTCTTTCTGAGAAGTGAAAAGAAGTGATGACATTTTTCCAAAGATCGGGAAATGAATCCGCTTAAAGCGGCCAGTCTTCTTGTCAACCTTTGAACCTCTTTCACGTTTGATAGTTGGTCAGGGGTGTCCTCGATGGCTTTAATTTTAGCGGGATTGACTTCGATCCCCCTTTGTGACACCAGGAACCCCAAGAAGTTAACTGAGCTGACTCCGAATGTGCAATTTTGCGGGGTTAAGCTTCATGTTGTGCTTCCTTCGGATGTTAGTGGTTTCTTTCAGGTGTTTAATATGTTCACCTGCATTCAAAGACTTAACTAGCATATCATCTATGGAAACTTCCATGGTTTTCCCTATTTGTTTCTCAAACATTTTGTTTACAAGCCTCTAATAAGTGGCTCCGGTGTTCTTAAGCCCGAAAGGCATCACACTATAGCAATATGTGCCAAAGTTCGTTATGAATGAACCTGTTTTTCCTGATCCTTTGGTTTCATCTTGATTTAGTTGTACCCGGAGTAAGCATCGAGGAAACTCATCAACTCGTGCCCGGCCTTTGCATCAATCATTTGATCAATGTTTGGCAATGGGAACGAGTCTTTTGGGCACGCCTTATTTAGATGTTTATAGTCTATGCACATGTGAAATTTTTTATTCTTCTTTGGAACTACTACTATATTAGCTAGCTAGTCAGAATACTTTACCTCTCTGATTGAACTGATATTAAGCAAACGAGTCACCTCTTCCTTGATAAATTTGTTTCTGACCTCGATAATAGGGCATTTTTTCTACCTCACCGGAGGTATCTTAAGATCCAGGCTTAGTTTGTGCATGGTCACTTATGGCGAATACTTGTCATATCCGCTGCGACCACGCAAAATATTCAACGTTAAATTTAAGAAATTTAGTAAATCCTTACCTGAGCTCGGGGTTTAGTCCTATCCCCAGGTGGAATTTCCTCTCCAACAATTTCTCAAACAATGCGACTTGCTCGAGTTCTTCCGCTATGGATTTGGTTGGGTCCTTCTCTTCTGGTACCTGGAAATATCTTGGTACCTGATAGGATTCCAACGACTCCTCCCTCCTGTTGACTGTTTTGGCTTGAGAGTAGGCGTCGATTCCTGTAATTGCTATGCCACATGCTCCTTCCCCTTGCTATTGGAAACTGAGATCACGTTCATCTCCCTTGATGTCGGTTGATGTCCTCTTATCTGTTTAATTCCCTCCGAGGATGAGAATTTCAGAAGTTAATGGTATGTTGACGATACAGCCTTCATCTCGTGCAGCCATGGTCTTCCTAGAATGATATTGTAACCTATATCGCTATCTACTACTACGAAAAGGTCTTCATTACCCCTTCGGCATTCATGGGCAGCAAGATTTCCCCTCGGGTTGTTACGCTTGCCAAATTGAACTCGGCGAGGTGCTTTGTGCCCGAATAATGCTTCTGGTCAACTTGGCTTGTTCCAGCACTCTCAATTGGATAATGTTGGTTGAACTCCCTAGGTCTACCAAAATATGTTTAATCTTAAAATTTATAACATTAAGAGAGATTACCAAGGCATCCTTGTGTGGTAGTAAGAGTCCATCTGCGTCCTCCTCTATGAAGGTGATGTCATCATCAGTGACTTCCTACAGTCTCTTGCTCTGGGTCACCGATACCTTCGTGTTTTTCGCTGCCGAGGAAGTTACATCATTAATCTCGTTCCCCCCAAAAATCATGTTGATCATCAGACGAGAGGGATCTTCTCCTTCTTTTGAGGGTTCTGCATTATCCCTATTGCGACCATAGTTGTTCTTAGCTCGATCACTAAAGTATTCTCTAAGTCACCACCACTTCGTGCAGATGCCGACAGTCCCTAGTCCGATGGGCGTCGGTCCCATGGTACTCGCATCATAGATTAGGATCCCTCTGACTGGTGTCAGATGTCATTGGCCTCAGGAACCGTGCTTCCTTAATGTTTTTCATTGTCGATACCAGTTCCACCATGCTGGCGTTGAAGTTGTATTCGGATAGCCCATGGTAGGTGGAGTCTCGGGAGCCCGATACCTCTTTATCCTACAATGATCTGTTATTCCGGCAGCGATCAGGTCTCCTATCGGTAGTGAATCTGTTCGCCGATCGAGAATCTCTGCCGCATCCTTCAGCCCTTTCATAGGGAAAAAACTGACCTCTAGAAAACCGTCAGTCTGCATTGAAATCATCCTTCAATATTTCCTTATTCTTCTCCCTGTCCCGGACCTTGGTTGATAACGGGAAACTGAGTTGATCATCCTCAATTCTTATCTTCGACTCATATCGATTATGAACATCTGCCCATGTTGTTGCATGAAACTCGAGCACACTTTCTTTCAATTTCCGAGAAGCGTCGAAACTTCTCGGATTTAGTCCTTTACTTAATGCCTCAGCTTCCCTTTCATATGGCACGGCGGGTAGCAACATCCTTTCCTTCTAGAATCTGGTCACAAACTCCCATAGCAATTCAGACTCTCCTTGTGCAATTCTGAATATGTCGACCTTTTGGGCATGTACCTTCCTGGCCCCAGCATGAGCCTTGATAAAAGAATCTGTGAGCATCTCGAAGGAATCTATTCAGTGCTCGAGCAAGAGTGAATACCACATCAGGGCCTTTTTCGTGAAGGTCTCCCCGAATTTCATCAATAAGACTGACTCAATCTCGTGCGGAGCTAAGTCGTTTCCCTTCACCGCCATTGTGTAAGTGATGATGTGCTCCTAAGAATCCAAAGTCCCACCATATTATGGCACGTTTGGCATCTTGAATCGCTTTGGGATCAACTCCGGTGTTGCACTTGGTTTGAACGACAACTGAGTGTATTTCTTCGAATCCGGCCCTTTCAATACCGGTGGTGCGCCCAGGATCTGATCCATTCGGGCATTTATTTCCCTCATAAACCGCATGAGTTTGGTTTTAAAGGGATCATTCTCATTGTTGTTCCCAGATCCTCTATCGTTCTCCTTAGCCATGTCGAAGCTGACCTCGCATCTCGAGGTGTTGTTATCATCCCACTGTGTTGTTTGGTTTGTAGGAGCACCGGGAGGGACTGGACCTCTTCCATTTGCGTTGTTGGAAGCACCCGACAATGCCTATCTCAACACCGTCATGACCAGATCTTGTCGCGAGAGATGACCCATAATAGCCTTTTGTTTTTCCCTCAAGATTCTCACTGTTTCCACGACGTGCTCATCTTCGGCATCATCAGGAGTTGCCTCACGAACATGTCATGGATATTGCCCGCCATGGACCGGCGTGGCCTCATGTCCCTCATTGTGGGTATACTAATCAAGTATTCATGTTGAGGCTGATTTCCTTGGGCCTCAACGTTGTGTGTGACATTGACATAGTTATCTGCCATTTTTATGATTTTGCTAAGAAACAAAGAATTAAACAGGTTAGTAATAGATGCAAGGATCAACTCAATTACGCGACTGTTTAAGCCCCACGATGGGCGCCAAACTATTTTCATGTAAAACGGTACAGTTGAATTTATACGTGGTTTATAGACAAGAAAATCGATTTGATACCAAAATGATAAATAACTTAAATAAGAATGCAAGACTTAGTGTTGAAATGGAGATAAGAAAGCAGATAGATTGATCCCGGAAACAGAGTTTTCGAAGGCAGTAATAACAATATTAACAAGAAATAAATAAAATATTATTGAGCTTTTGAAAAGTATATAGCATAAGTTTGTTAGAAAATTCATGTCCTCTACAATGGCTGTTGAAGTCACTATTTATAGTTGCATGTAGGGAACAAGATCCTAGGATTAAGCCCCTCTTAAATGATAATTATGGGGGCCATTGATGAATGTGTAATGGCAGGCTATGAATGACATGTTCTCTATAACGAACTACGTATTTAATACTGCAGAATATTCTTCATTAAATGCTACTGTGTGACAGGCATTTATTTGTCTTTATGAGCAACATTTCCTTCGGGGACAACCGAGATTGCTGCCCCCGGACTTGATTTTCACTTGCCTCGCTCTTCATCTGTCTCCGGCTCCGCATGTCGCTTTATTGTGCGAGCATTTAATATGAACATATTTTACCCTGTACAGACCTAAAATTGTCTGCTAGAGTTTCCTAACTACTAACATTGTCGTTCTTAAACTTTATTTTCCAAAAACATTCAAGATAATAAACTCGTCCAATTATTTGGTCACAACCAAATAATGATATTCCTATAATGATTCTAAATTGGGTTAATTAACCCCTTAACTTAACATGAAGTATTATTGTTTGGTTGATCCAAACATGTAAATTCTTCCTAAGAATTAACAAGAAATATGACATAAACAATTGCGAGCTTAAAAAATTGAATTCATTTAGACCATAGTCAAACGTATAGAATATGTATCAAGAATTCAGGACTCACTCAAAACCACCCGACAATGGGTTCATCAATACCCTAGATAAGAAATTTAGCTTCTCATATTTATACTAAGAAACAAAATATCCATTCTCAAAACAATTTCCAAAATAAAAGAAAATAAGAAAAGTTGAGAAAAACTCTTCAAATCTTCATTAGGATGGATTCAAGATTCTTCCAAGTTCTTCTTTACTTCAAAAGTAGTGTTCTTATCCCTTCCAGGTAGAGATAGTGGTTGAGGAGATGAAAGAAAGCTTTTATACCCTCCATTAAATAAGCCATTGACAAAAGAAACCCTTAAAACTTCACCCCAGTAACTCTACTTTGCGTGGCGCACGCGTGGTACGTGAACTGATTCAGCAGAAAATTTCAGCTTGCGTGGTGCCCGTGTTAAAAGTCCATATTGAGTTGTTTTCTACTTAGCTTCTAGGAAAAATTTGAAATCTTCAATTTGTCCAATTTGCAGTCCAATTACTTATGTATTGCCTAAATTCATCGTTTTCACATCCTAACAAAATAGCTTAATTAGGAATAATCTTTGTGAGTTTTGCACATAAACTATAAGGACTATTAAAATAAAGTGAAACATTATCAAAATATACTCAGAATAGCCAAACATCACTTTTGCATTTCTGCGATGATGTTATCATGTCACATCATATCATCACTGATCTACACTCTACCCTCTCCTTTGTTTACTTGTAGTGTCTGATAGCTTCAATGATAATCCTTTTACTTTCCTTAAATATAATCTATGTATCCACATAAAATCTAATTCCTCTGGTATACTACTTAAAGAAATTGACTTATACGACATTTAGGTACTTGATGGCAAGCCCTATAATAGAAAATGTGATGTATAAAACTTTAGTATTTGCTTATGGTAGATTTATTGTTGTCATATTCCATATCCTCATCTTAGATTTGCTTAAGTTTCTTATGCAGTAATCAGACATGTTCATTGGTTTCAGAATTTTGTCATGTTTCACGTCACGACCCAAAATCCCACCAAGTCCGTATGGCACCTATCTCAACCCGATAGATAAGCCAACCGCATAAGTTACAGCTATAATCAGAAATCAGTAACATCAATCATAAATACTACAAAAACATTCAATACAACTATCCCAAGGACTGGTAGTACAAATTAAAAGACATTATGATTTGGATTTACAAGACTAATATGTAGAATAAATACAACATCTATTTAAAGTATAAATAGAAATAAAGTCCTAAACTAACATGAAAAAGAGGTAACTTGAATCTGGAACAAGGGATCACACATGTATCACAGAGAATACACATTCAAATCAAGGCACAACACAAGAATAACAAGTTGGGTATGTGTTCATAACATACAGTGACTACGTCCGAGGCAAGTATAGTATCAATCTCAAGATTAGCTCATCATGCTCAAAATAAGGAACCAATAGCCTCAACATTTCTCTTTAATGGTTTATTGTACTCACATAGACAATCAATTGAGTAGCACAAGAATCAAGTAGAACACACCACCAAACAAGGCATAAAGAGTTCTAGAATTCTACCCTGAGCATAGATAACCATGTCATATGTATATACGCTCATTACCTCATATATACATCACTCCCGAATGTAACAAACAATATTGATAAGTAATAAAAATTTCTCAACCAAATCTAGGCAAGACACTTACCTTATCCGGCTAATCCAAAGCTCCAAAATTGCATTTTCTTGAGATATCACCTCTAATCGGCTTGAATCTAGCTAACCATCAATCAAGGAAGTCACCAATATCATAGGATGTAATCCCAATCAATAAAGTTTTGATCTTTAAATAATTCTCACAAAGCCAACAAAAGTCAACATTAGGTGTGCGTGCCCAAAACTCGGAACCAATGCCAAAATCCGATGACCTATAACCTACCGATTCCAAATATATGATTAGATTGAAAAATCAATTCCAAAACGGTACTCAAATCCTCAAAATACACTCTCTTAAAGTGTAGGCAAAACCCTAAATTTCATCTCAAAATTCAATATTTGACTTTTAACAATTTAGGTAAATTCTTGAAATAATACCAAATATGAGCAGAAATGACTTTTCCCAAAGTCTTGTATGAAATTCTCCATGAGAAATCGCCCCTCTCCAAGTCTAGAGTTCCAAATATGAGAAATGAGCTCAAAATCTCGAAATACACAATTTCAAAAGTCCACCTAGGGGTACCCTTTGCAATCACGACAGGGCCCCCGCAATCACGAAGCACAAAATGTGACCTGCTATACAGCGCTTCTTCATGAATTCCAACCTTCAGTCGCAAATGCGATGACCCATATGCCAAATACTATGCGAACCCGACACCACCCCACGAACGCGACTAACAAAGACCCAAGTACCAATCCCTCTACGTGAACGCAACAACCTCTAAGCGAATGCGATGGCTTCCATCCCAGACCCCCGCGAACGCGATCCGTATGACGCGAATGTGATGAAGAACTTTCCAGTAAGCAAATTGCTCATCGTGATCATGATGAACCTTCCGTGATCGCGAAGTTTATCAGAATATCCGAATATCAGCAATACAAAATTCATCCAAAATCATTTGAAACCGCCCTGAATCAAACCCGAGGTCCCTAGGACCCCGTCCAAATACATAAACCAAACTTATCCAAAGGCTCAAAACACTACAATTAACATCAAAATCAATAATTGAAGATTAAAATTATTCTCTTAAGTTTCAAACCATCAAACTTTGCGGAACTCGTCCGAATTACACTTAGACCTTCCGGATCAGAACCAAACTTTGCATACAAGTTCCAATCAACAAAAAAAAATATACAAGGTCTCAAAGCCACAATATGAGTCTAATAGCACTGAAGCCAGCTCCCGGTCAAACCTATGAATCTTAAATTCATCAAATTGCATACTTTTGATAAATAGATCCAAAACCGTCTAGGAACATCAAATTAAAATACAATGTCCAAGTCCAGAAACACCATACAAACCTATTGGAATAATCAAAGTGCCAATCCGCGATCGTTTACTTAAGAGTCTAACCTTGGTCAACTCTTACTACTCAAAGCTTCCGAATTTAGAATTACTCTTCCAAATCAATCTCGAACTACCTGAAAATCAAAACCAACCATGTACGCAAATCGTTATACCTCATATAAAGCCAGACGAAGTCTCAAACCACCGAACGGAATGCTAATACTCAAAACGACCGGTCAGATCATTATATTCTCCCCCACTTAAACATATATTCGTCTTTGAACGTACCAAAATCCATTCCCAAGTCATCCAATCACTGTATAAACTCATCATTCATATACCCACGAGTGATCTCACATTACCACAATCCATATAAATCCATTAGTTCAATCTTAACTAAAGATTCTTTCTTCAACCTTAGTCCATAACCTTTAGAACTAAATTCCAACATCCGGAATTCTCTATAAGATCTGATCCCAGTATATATATAATGTACCAATCCCCACAAGCCGCATCAAGTCATAACATAATCCCATGATGTAACCACACGGTGTACCATATAACTCACGTACTCATAGCCGCAACTTCCAACCACAATGGTTGCTCATTACCAAATCTGGTACTGGTAATATACTTTATACAAGATAAAACCTCATTCCAACCCTTCGTAGCACTGCAATGAAGAAGGAAACATGTAGAAATTCATAACCACTCATCAAGTCAATAAGTCGTGGAGCTCTCTCGCCTGACGAGAACCATTATCAAACTTTTAGTTGACTAATAACATTCTTAACCAAACATACCTTATCCAAACCCGATTGCACTAATTCCAAGTCTAATAACCTCATCTCACCCAGTACAAGCTGCTCGATAACAGGCCGCACCTAATGCCACCTAGTTACATATGATGCAATATGTACACCCAACAAACAACAACTCGAATAACACAAAGATGGAAGAAGAATCAATTAAGAGGACTATCCAACAAGTTCGGCAAATACAACCACAAAGGCACAATGCCATGATTCCATCCTACAAGAGAGAGGAAAAACACATAAAATAAACATAATAATCATATCCTATCATAACTCCACTACGTCACGTAACCCGATCCAAACATGCCAATGCACATGGAATACCTATCGAGCAATAATAATCACAATCAACAAACACATGTGTATCAACAACAAACATGCGAAGTGCATGACCATAACCATGGAGAAACGGATAGCACAATATACCATAGACAGGATAAGCACGTCTAAGGTGCAATAAGCAACTCAACACCCCAAGAGACATATCGCTCAAATCTCGCCACAAGGTCTAAACAGAACCACGTTATGCGTGTGAATAGTCAAGTAGTCTTACAACCCGCCGTATCATGAGAGAGTAACACATGGAACACATTAGGACATGAATACGATCACTCTAGCCGATGACACACCCCAGTAATTATTGTGCTGAGTAAACAAACCTGATCAGATGTAGAATATATGTTCTCATTAGGCCTACCAATGGGACACCAAATCGATTTTGATCGCCCCGAAATAGGTAAATAACCTTCCAACAGTCCATAGTGACCTATCCATAAGACGTACAATCAACTGTCTAACCCTTAATATACCTTCACAATCCGCAACCAAGGAATAGTCTGCCTCTGAGAATATCCAATCTCTAAACTTCAAAATTCCGAAATCTCACTACTTGGTCTCTAACTCCCTAACATAAATGACGAACGCATCACACATACATAATCCCATCACGCGAAATACTTTCATAAATCTTCCGTATCAAGTAGAAAATTGTAACGTCAATGGTTACCACCCACGCGATCTATATAGTACTAGTCAAGCATCCGCAAGTCAGAACACAATGCGTCTTCTACAACACACACACTTCTCAGCGACACAAGATAGTGTCGGCATTCTCTTAAACATCTGGAATCTTCCATGCTATCTAGAACTCATGACCTCCTTTTGAAAGTAAACTGTAACCTTGCTCATGCAATCCTACATGGAAAAACGTATGTATCATGTCAACATAAAAAAGTGCGGGAATCTCATAATCAATTCTGAATCACATGATGAATAGACACCCCCATCAACTAGAAAACATCCACTTAAATCAATCTAGGAGAACATTGCAACACGCAATAACCTTCCATACCTGTAGAATACATCAACCTCAAGTCGTGCTCAAAATTATATTGAACTCTTCAAAACCCATTAGCACATGACCAGGCTATCAGACCTAAATCCATCTGAATCCTCCAAATCATGTAGACTGCCATACCCAAAAATGACTCAAACCGAAATGCTCACTTTCAAGAGACCTTTTGTGAATCTGGTATTGTTTATTTTATCTCTCTTATACTGCAATGTAGAATCAATGATGATATAAAAATATTGCATGTCTCAGCTTTATCCAAGGCAAAGCTTAAATCCTTAGCCACGCAACCAAATTCAGCAAATCTTTAAGATACCACATATGAATTTTCAATTCCACTACAATCATTCTCGAGAGTCACTCACTCTGGTCAAGTCCCGAATGTCATAGCCAAATATGCCGAACAGCTAGCGCTTCGTTAGCACATAAATACTATGAAACAAGCAACCGAGAAATTCCTTCCTCTTGCACACTACATCCACAAAGGAATAACAAACCAGAGTCATCCCAAGATTTCCATATACCTATAATGTATAGTTCATCATTCATCAAGCAAATCCCTTGCTAGAATCATCATCGAAGTCATCGTTTTCAAGTCATACCTAATCCACAAGCGTCCCTTAGTCTAGTAACTAATATAACACATGATCATGCAATTTTATTGTTGATAATAGACTCCCCCAGTTGGCTCAAAGCTATAGAACACATCATCTGATAACTTACAAACTCTTCCTTCATAGCTGCCCAGACCTCGCACTGTTATTTAGCTGAATTCCTTATAAACTCATATAATACCAGTAAAAACACACTCCAATTCTTCTATCGAATGTATACTCATCCTTGTGATAGTCATGCAAACTTCCTCAGGTGATCCAAACTCTAATCATAGCACATACATCCCATCGGATAGAAGAAAAACTCTTCATGGAAACCTCATAAGGATCACGCAATCTCACACCTTCTCGCATGAGATAACCACCTGCTTAGCCTCCAGCCAATATCTCTCTATGACCCTACCATAGTCACAACAACTATGCAATCAATTAATCCACTCGAGTCCGTACTCATCAACCAAATACAATAATTCACATCCCCACAAATGAACAACTGAAAGATCTACCAACACATCCGCATCTAAGACTAGATAACACATAGAGACGATAATCAAGCTGTCTATGCACATCTAAGTTCGAGTACTTAATATCACATATGAATCGAAGAGAACGAAACTGGAGATTTAGGCTTCAAGCTGAAACAAAGTCGCACGATAAGGAAAGAAAGTAGGGAAGTTTCCTAGATGTCCTGTAGCTGATAAGTAGGGATTTTAACCTATTATTTTCTCTCATTTACATGTGTTTTAGGCCAAAAATGCTTGGAGGTATTCCCGGAAACTAATGAAATATTCTTACTTGCAGGAATTGTTCAAAATGAGCCAAAGGAATCAAAATCAACTCACAAAGGAGTCAAAAGTTGAACAAAACCCAAGGTTGAGCAAAGAGGTCTGAAGCGCGGACCGCACAAATATTGTGCGGCCGTGAAAGCCATGATGTGGTCGCAACAAAAATTACGCGGTCCACGAGAGGGAGATATCCATTTAGGCATAGAGTGAGTATCTGGGTATGATAGTTATATTACAAGCCTAACTAATCAAGCTTGCCCTAGATTTTGCTACCCGTTAGATATCCACCTAGGTAGAAGTCACTACCCTAGTCTCTTTAAACATTTGAAAAACAACAACAAAACTATTGTCCTTAGTTTCAATTATTGCAATCTTTAGAGTAAAGTTAGAAATAGAAGAACCACTCAAGTTTGTGGAAGTGCAATTAAAGCCAAAACTTGCAATTAACTTAGATATACACCTAATCCCACATTCTAACTCCATGTGGATTCGATCCTGGCCTTTGTTGGGTTTATTATTGCATCGAACGCCTTGCTACTCAATTGTGGTGTAGGTTTGGCACAGATCAATTTTTGACGCCGTTGCAGGGGAGTTAAATGGATTTAGCTATATATCTAGGTATTTGTATGTTTTGTCTTTCTTTCTTTCCGAGTCACTAATTTTGTTTGTGAATTGCTTTTGGGTACAAAATGGCCCTTAACAATGAGCCCCTCGAAAATTTACCATTGGGGGAGGAGGTAGATGACGATCAAGTGGATGAGGTTCATCCCGAGCCTCAAGTAAACATGCTAGGCTGACCGCNAATTTTGTTTGTGAATTGCTTTTGGGTACAAAATGGCCCTTAACAATGAGCCCCTCGAAAATTTACCATTGGGGGAGGAGGTAGATGACGATCAAGTGGATGAGGTTCATCCCGAGCCTCAAGTAAATAGGCTAGGCTGACCGCCTACGCAAAGATCAGCGCACCAGGTGTTTCCGAATGAGGGCTATGCAAGTGCAATAGTCCCGTCCCGGATTAGGGAAGGCAAATTCCAAATTACCAATGTGATGCATACACTGCTTGAGCAGTGGGGTTTCTCTACCGGAGCTCCACACCAAAATTCCTACAAGCACCTCAAGGGGTTCGTTGATACTTGTTAGGGGAGCAAGCAAACAAATGTCACTGAGGATGCACTGCGGTTAAGGCTATTTCCCTTTTCTCTACGGGGAAAGGCTTTGGACGGGTTAGAGAGACTGCCCAATCATTCCATCCACACTTGGTATGAGTTGGTCGAGAAGTTCATTGCCAAATTCTTCTCTCCGGGACACATGGCTACACTAAGGGATGAAATTTTAGCTTTTAAACAAAATCCCAATGAGCCATTGCACGAGATTTGGGAAAGATATCGCGCCATGGTCAAAGAATGCCCGAACAATGATATGACTGAGGCCATGATCCAACAGACCTTCTACAGGGGGATCAACACAACAAATCAGTGTGTGGTAAATCACCTCGCTGGGGGTAACTTCATGAACACGCCTTATTTTGAAGCTTGTGAAATCTTGGATGAAAATGGCGGACACCTCTTCGGCGTGACAAAGTAGAGCCAATGTTCCTCAGGGTGACCCAAATGTTATTAACCTGCACAAGGAGCTACATGATCATGGGCAAGCTATTGCGGAGTTGACAACCACCATGAACCAATTGGCCAAGTCTCAGCTTCAACAGGTTCAAGGGTCGAAATAGGTGAATGCTATGGAAGGGGTGAAAATGATGGTAAACAAGAGTCGGCAATGAGGTCAACAAGTACAAAACCATCCGGAACAATTTGAGCAAAGTAATAGTATAATCAAGATGATTCATATGATGAGCAAGATGAAGAGGTTCAATATGTCAACAATTATCAAGGTCAAATAAGCAATGCTCCAAATCAACAACAATGGAGATCACAAGGAAACCAAGGAAGCTGGAACAACCAAGGCCACCAAGAAAATTGGAGTGGTGGAAATAACAATAATCAAAGAAATTGGGGTAATCAAGGTAATAAAGGAAATTGGGGAGGAAATAATCAAGGTAATTAGGGTGGCAACAATCAAAACAATTTGGGGAACAACAATAATCAAGGGGGTTAGAACAATAATAATCAAGGAAATCGGGGGTCGAGCTTTCAAAGGTCCCCGATGTATCAACAACCAAACAACCCGCCACCATATCTGTCACAAGGTCCTAGTTCTTCCAATAGTGAAATGGGACGGATTGAAAATATGTTTAAGCAAATGATGGAGAAAACCGCCGACTCCGATGCCCAATTAGCCTCCCACAACACTTCTATCCGCAACTTGGAGGTTTAACTTGGCCAAATTTCTCAAGATTTAAATACTCACCCAAAGGGGGAACTACCTAGTGATACGGTGGCAAACCCAAAAGGTGGGAATACGGGACATGCAATGGCCGTGACAATAAGAAGCGGGAAAGGTAGAGTTGATGTTACCTCAAACCAAAGAAGACATGCGGGTGATGATGTGTTGGTGCAATATGATGATGAGCCAAGCAATGATGTTCAAGATAATGGAGAAGCGAAGATTGATATTGATGAAAATGTGGAGGAGACACAAGAAGAAGTGAACCCGTCTAGGGAGCACGTGACTGACATGCCGGAACCGGTAGTGCCAAAGGCTAAGGTACCAATGCCAAGGCCTCCTCCTCCATACCCTCAAAGACTTACAAAGCAAAACAATGAGAATCAATTCAAGAAATTCATTGATATTATGAAAAGTTTGTCCATAAATGTGCCGTTGGTTGAAGCCTTAGAAACAATGACGGGATATGCCAAGTTCATGAAGGATTTGGTAACAAAGAAGAGATCAATGAACTGTGAAATGATCAAAATTACACATCAAGTGAGTGCTATGGTGCACTCCATGGATCCAAAGTTGAAATACCCTGGTGCTTTCACAATCCCGTGCACTATTGGGAGTGCCGATTTCGCCAAAGCTTTATGTGATTTGGCGGCAAGCATTAACTTGATGCCCTATTCTGTATTCAAAACATTGGGGACTGGGAAACCAAGACCCACATCTATGAGGTTGCAAATGGCGGATCGGACAATGAAACGGCCATTGGGGATAATTGATGATGTGTTAGTTAGGGTCGACAAGTTCATCCTTCCCGCAGATTTTGTGATACTTGACTGTGAGGTTGACTACGAGGTGCCAATAATTATGGGGAGACATTTCCATGCTACAGGGAAGGACTTAGTTGATGTGGAAGCTGGAGAGCTCACCTTCCGGGTGGGCGATGAAAATGTGGTGTTCTATGTTTGTAAATCAATGAGGCAGCCAAATAGCAACGAAGTGTGTTCATTCGTGGATCTTGTGACCGAAGTAATTGTTGATAACACAAGTGTTGTGATAAATGTGGAAGATACCTTGGAAATTATGTTGTTGAATCATGATGAGGATGAGAAGGAAGGCTTTGTAGAATGTGTCAATGCTTTGCAAGGAATGGGATCATATACCTATAAGCCCCGGAAACTTTCCTTGGATCTCGAAAACCGGAAGACTCCACCAACAAAGCCCTCAATCTAGGAGCCTCCCACCTTGGAGTTAAAGCCTTTGCCTTCACACCTCAGGTATGCATTTTTAGGCCCTTGTTCCACATTACCTGTTATTCTTTCCTCGTGCTTAACTAACGTGCAAGTAGATGCCACCCTTGCGGTGCTTCAAAGGAGGAAGAAAGCAATAGGTTTGACATTGGCGGATATTCGGGGTATAAGCCCCACTTTTTGCATGCAAAAAAATCATTTTGGAGGAGGATGCCAAACCTTCCGTGGAACATCAAAGACGATTGAATGAGTCCATGCAAGAGGTAGTAAAGAAAGAGATCATCAAGTGGTTGGATGCCGGGGTGGTTTACCCCATTTCTGATAGTTCGTGGACCTCGCCGGTGCAATGTGTCCCAAAGAAAGGGGCATGACTGTGATCACAAATGACAAAAATGAATTGATCCCCACAAGAACAGTCACCGGGTGGAGAGTGTTCATGGACTATAGAAAGCTCAACAAACTTACACGGAAAGACCATTTTTCGCTTTCATTTCTTGATCAAATGTTGGATAGGTTAGCCGGACGTGCTTATTATTTCTTCTTGGATGGATATTCCGGATATAACTAGATTCTTATTGCACCTGAAGACCAAGAGAAGACCACATTCACTTGTCCATATGGCACTTTCTCATTCTCGCGGATGCCATTTAGGTTATGCAATGCACTGGCAACTTTTCAGCAGTGTATGATGTCCATCTTCACTGATATGGTGGAGGACTTTCTCGAGGTTTTCATGGATGATTTTTCTATCGTGGGGGATTCTTTTAAAGAGTGCTTGGATAACTTGGATAAGGTATTGGCATGTTGTGAAGAAACTAACTTGGTGCTGAATTGGGAGAAGTGTCACTTTATGGTCAACGAGGGCATTGTCCTCGGTCACATGATTTCCAAGAATGGTATTGAGGTAGATAAAGCAAAAATTGAAGTGATATCCAAACTCCCTCCCCCTACTTCCGTAAAAGGAGTGAGAAGCTTTCTAGGTCATGCGGGGTTTTACCGCCGATTCATCAAGGACTTTTCTAAGGTGGTAAACCCCTTGTGCAAACTCTTGGAGAAAGATGCCAAGTTCCTTTTCAATGAAGATTGTATGAAGGCATTTGAACTACTCAAGGCAGTTGAGTACTCAAGACTGATTGATCAAGGAAACTTGATGATTCTTTTTGGGCATATAGAACATCTTACAAGACTCCAATTAGTATGTCTCCGTATCGGTTGGTGTTTGGGAAAGCATGTCACCTTCCGGTGGAATTAGAGCATAAGGCCATGTGGGCGTTGAAGAAATTGAACCTTGAGTGGGATGTAGCTGCCAATCTTCGGGTGGAGCAGTTGAATGAACTTGATGAGTTCCGGTTCCATGCTTACTCTAGTTCGTCCTTATATAAGGACAAGATGAAGTACATACATGATAAATATATCCAGAATAAAGAATTTAAAGAAGGTGACCTCGTTCTTTTATTCAACTCTCGGTTACGGATGTTTCCGGGAAAGCTTAAATCAAAGTGGAGTGAACCTTTTGAAGTGGTACATGTGACTCCTTTTGGTGCTCTTGATTTGAAAAATAAGAATTGTGAGATCTTTAGAGTCAATGGGCACTGGGTAAAGCACTACCTTGGTAAGGTTGATGATGGCCACGTTGTGGCATTGCTCCATTTCAAATGAATGATGGTAACATGTGTCGTGCCACGATGTTAAATAAAGTGCTTCTTGGGAGGCAACCCATGCATTTTTCTTTCTTTTGACTTTCTTGTTAGATTAGGCATTGTTTTGGACTAACTGGTTGTGAAGTGTATGTAGGAATTGGGTGTGCATTGCAAAAAATTTACAAGACAAAAATTGGACAAGTGGTGAAATTGTGCGGACCGCGCCAGAATTATGTGGCCGCACAAGCCCTTCGCGGCAGCACAATTCTGTGTGCAGTCGCACAACTGGAAGATGGAAAATTCCAGCTCTTTGAAGTTTGGCCTGACAAAATCCCTTAAGGATTCGCGGTCACGGTCAAAATTTCACGGACCGCACAGATTGTGCGGTCGCAACCATTTTTATGCGAACCGCATCACTGAATCAGCTGCTGAGTTAGAAAAGGTAAAGAGTGCAGACCGAGCCAAAATTTTGCGACCGCACTCAGGTAAGTCGGTGGGCCAAAGTATAAAAAAGACTTTTTAAGACCATTTACACCTTACACACTCTGACCTCTCAAGCACAGTGCACTCTTTCTTGTGTTCAATCTCATCCCATATTCATCAATTGTTGATTTCCTACTATATTTCATTACTGGTATGTTAATTTCAATGAATTAATTTCATCTTTTTCTTTTATTTTCTCTTTGTTATAGTTTTCTTTTTATCTAGGGTTAAATTCATGCCAAAAATGTGAATTGATGCTTAATTCTTGTTTAGAAACATGTGGGTAGTGTTTGAATACATAATGGGGTCTGGGTTAGTAGTCGTTATTGTTCAATTTCCACAAATCATGCCTAATAAGTGAAAACCCTAGTATTAATCGTACCTAAGTGCCGCTCTGATTTGGATTTCGCGATCTCACATATTTTTGTGCGGTCCGCGCTAGGGTAGGCGGCCGCATACAAATTATGCGGTCCACGATACCCTAGGTTGAAAGCACTTGTCATTAGTAAGTTTTTGCGGCCGCACTCAATTTTGTGAGGTATGCGGTTGGTTTTCGCAGCCACATTTAATTTTGTGCGGTCCGCACAATTAAACTTCAGAGACCCAACAAATCGATTATGCGGCCGCACTCAATTTTTTGCCGTCTGCGATGGGTTTTTGCGGGTGCACTCAAAACTATGCGGTCCGCACTGAGGTAACTTCAGAGAACCAGTAGTCTGAACCTGGGATTTTCTCGGCCGTACTCATTTTTGTGCGGTCTGCGATTGGCAGTCCACGGCCGCACTCAATTTAGTGCGGTCCGCGCTGCCCTTTTCTGAGAAGCATTGTCTTTCTTTCCAACCGTAATTCAATAACACATGTTGAACCCCAATTCTAACTAACTTTCACTGCTTGTTTGTTGCAGACAATGGTGTGTTCACGTGGTCGAGGTGATACTTCCAAAGGGAGGGCAGAATCCTCCCGAGGACGGGGTAGAGGAAAACATAACATGCCACTATCAGTCCAGAAAGTTGTGGGCAAAAAAACTACTCTCAGTAGACCACCTCCGGAATCCACAGACACCAGTGAATACCTCCCATCCCGGGAAACGTCTGAGGAGGATTCTGTATAACCACAACTGGGGGCACAATCACAACAATTCCCCGACAGATTCCGTTTAGTCAATGAACCAACCTCCTCCTCTAGTTTTTCTGATAGCTCAAAGGGAGGTAGTCAGGCATCCGAACCATCTTCCCCACCTGCTACAACACCTGGCCCAACAACTACCCCAATCATTTTAGATAAGGATGAGGATGTTCCGGATGACGGGAGAGGGGGTGACACAATTGTGGGAGGCCTGGCTAGATCAAAGAAGCCGTAGGTGTGGGCTGATAGGTTTGTAAGTGAGAAGTCGTATGGAAAATTTTAGGAATGGTGGCCCCAAAGGCCGCTCACTCTTAAGTGACAATTCATAATCAAAGACCTAAGCCAGCACAATCTGAATGTCCTAAGGCAATTTACGAAGAGAAAAGGGTGGAAATGGTTCACCGTCCGGTTGAAAGATGCCAATGAATACCTCGTCAGGGAATTTTATGTCAATGTTGCCCACATCAAAAAGGGTACAAAGGTGATGAAGTTCCGGAACTTGAAAAACCGGTTTGATGGCCACGCACTGAACACATATGTAGGGTTTGAGGATGTCGAGGCAGTGCAATACCTGGAGAATCTAGCCTTGGGTGATGCAGTTCGCCCATGGCTAGCTGAGATACTTGCTATTCCGGGGACAACACCTACATGGCTCACAGCAGGAGTTCAAATTGTCAGAGCCACCCTTAACTTTGAAGCAAAAGGGTGGGCAACATTCGTGTGTAGCCGTCTTGACCCATGCTAGCATGAGAATGTCCCTTCACTCCCCCGAGCAGTATTGGTAGCTTCCATCATGGCAGGCTATCCTATTAATGTAGGAAACTTGATGTCCTACAACATCTCCAATACAGTCCAGAAAGAAGAAAGATCGAATCCATACCCTAACTTCCTCACAGAGTATTTCCAAGACCAAGGGGTAGAGCCGAGACATTTTGATGTGGAGGTGAAGGCTAAAAATCCTTTCTCATGGTACCACCTCCAGGGAGCGGACAACCCTAAATTCAAGGGTAAAGCCACTACCTCCACTGGCAGTCTGAAGAGCCATGTAGTGGCCACCGGGTCAGTTGTCGAGCCCTCCACAGCAGCCGGTACTTCTGCTAGAGCAGCTTTCATGCCTCCTCCTTCCTTCGAACCTTCCCTCTCAGTGCCACTGTTAGTGCCCACATCTTCTACCTACCCTCATACTGCACTTTGGGTTTCACAGACACTATCCAGTCTCAACAACTGGATGCAGGCAGCTACCAAAAAGCTGACTGCCATATCCAGTGCAGTGGCAGCACAGTCTTCAGCCCCATCAGAGCTTCAGGTACCTCCATTAGTGGAGGACTCTTTGAAGAAGATTCTGGACAACCAGAAGAAGATCTGAGAGACTTTTGATACACATGGGAGGATTATCAAGGATTTGGGGAAGCAGGTGAAGAAGATGCGTAAGACTCAGGCATCTAAGGAGTCGGTGGAAAAGTTGAGAAAAGAGGTTGAGAAGATTGTTTCTGCTGGTGAAATTCCACTAGACCTGCTCATGGAGAAAACAGTCCCAGCAGCACATGCAGCAGTGCCCGAAGCATCAGATGCAGCAGTCGGCCAGTCTGAGGAGCCGGCTACCACTACATACACTGCTGCGGAGCTGATTCAGATGTTCAACAACTCCGTAGTCCCCCAATCAGAGGATGCGGAGATCCAGTTAGAGGATACAGAGGGTGTTGAGGACCCGATGCAGACAGAGACCACATAGGGAGTTTTCTCTACTCTCTACCCCTTTTCCTGTTCTTATTTGTTATGAGCATTAAGGACAATGCTATTTTTTATTTGGGGGGTGGTCCATTTTGATTTGATGACATTTGGTATGTAATAACAACAACAATAAACAACAACAACAACAACAACCTAGTAAAATCCCACTAATGGGGTCTGGGGAGGGTAGTGTGTACGTAGACCTTACCCCTACCCCGAAGGAGTAGAGAGGCTGTTTCCGAAAGACCCTCGGCTCAAAAACAAAAGACAAAAGGAAACAATATTAGTATCACAACAACAATCATAGGATAAATATGAACACCATGGAATTCAGAAGAAAGATGCAAAGCAAAAGGAGACAATATTAGTAAATATTAGTATCACCACAACAATCATAAGGAAAATAGGAACACCATGAAATCTAGAAGAAAAGTGCAAAGCAAAAGAGATAGCTAGTAAATAGGACATGCACTGAAAAGCGAAATAGTAAGCCACAACATTGCCAATAGCTATCTTAGACAAAAACCCTACAAGGCTAGTCCCACAGTGGTACGAAGTAAGGCACGACTCAACTACCTCCTAACCTACAACCCTAATACTCGACCTCCACACCTTCCTATCAAGTGTCATAACGATTATACTATTTTTCTTTATCTTTATTTTTATCGTTATTGATCTTTAGTTTCACTTTTGGTATGTATATATTCTTACCATTTGACGTATATATTCATTTCCATTATGTATATATTCTCTTTACTTCATTTTGTACATATTCAGTCTATTTTCCGTAGCTTACTTCATAACTTCTTTCGTTGTTTTTCCTTAGTAGCATAGCTTCTTATTTACTTTAGTAGCTTCTTTTTAAGTTGTTAGCTTCTTTTTACATTTTGTGTGAACAATAAACCTTTGGTTTTCTTAATGCCATGGTTCTTTCCAAAGGTGGATGTCGTGTGAACCGAGTGGCTCTTCCCAACGATGGATGGCATTACAACCTTCTTAAGGGATTGAGTCAGTTATCTTTATATTTTTGTATATATAGTAGTAATGAATAAAAGTGTCTCAAGCAGACTTCACTTGGTACTAACACATTTACCTTCAACCTTATGGTTAGAAACAAGTTGATTGGCAAAGAATAGCTCTAGTTGTGACCTTTAGACTCTTGTGTTGACTAAAACAATCATCGAGTGGTTTCTTTGAGCCATTTGTGATTTTCAATCTTAGCTAGGGTTGTTGTGGGCCCTCGACTCTGTTCTCTTTAACAATCCAGCAACTTGAGAGGTGAGGTATTGAATTGCAAGTCCAAGTTCCGTGCCAATAAGTCTAGAACTTGCCCTAAATGTTTTTCTAGGAAAGATTCTAAGTGTAGCTCGACTTGAGAAATAATTGTAGGCTCTCTTTGATCCAATTGAAAACTTGAAAGCTTCCATAGCTTACCAATATGACATCCCTAGTCAACCCCTTTGATGCCGAAGCCTTTTTTATTCAATAGCCATGTTACAAGCCTTTATCCGTTTTATAATGACCCTCTCTTGGCACCCGATCTTTTCTTAGCATTCTTGATAAAATTGGCAAAAGCATAAGTTTGGGGAGAGATGAGGAATGTGAAAGTGATAAAAGGTAAAAAGATGAAAATTATTCAAAGTAAGCAATGATGAAAGGCATGGGGTGAAAGACGAGGAATAAAGTAGAAAGTTGAAGCGATTCAAAGAAAGCAATGATGAAAAGCATGGAGTGATTAGAGGAGAAAAATGATTGACATGAGCAAGAAAGAGTGACATTACGTCTCTCTAGTTCCCCTAAGGAAGAAGAAAATGACTCAAAGAGTCAAGAAAGTATGAGCCAAAAAGAGGAAATAGAGTGCTTAAGGAAAGATGAAACCATCATATGTCGATAAGTCCTACCTTGATCCAAAAGCCTTCATTACATTCCCGCAAAATCCCTATATGATTTCAAGTTGAGTGAGCTTACATTAGTGGTGATTTACATAAGGGGCAAGCTTATGGTACTTAGAGACGGACTTGTGACATTTCTTTTGAGAGAGATGAGCACACTTCTTCACAATCCTTGTTTTGAGTGTTACATTCTAAAGTGAGATTTGCTCATGGAGAGTAGAGGGGGAGGAGTTTGGGTTCCACAATGACCTACGTGATAGAGCGAGCTTCCTAGGTAAATTAAGTCAACTCTTGATGCTCTAGTGTCACATTAGAATTATGGTACTCAAAAGGTCAAAACATGGTGTTGTTGATAACTCATTTGTGTTGAGGGTAATTGTTAGTCCCAATTGATGCATGATTGAATTACCTTAGGCTAGCTGAAATACCCTTTTTTCTAGTGGAAGTGGGAATTACCTTATTTGCTTGAGGACAAGCAAAAGCTTAAGTTTGGGGGAGTTGATAAGTAGGGATTTTAACCGATTATTTGCTCTCTTTTACTTGTGTTTGAGGCCAAATATACTTGGAGGTATTCCCGAAAACTAATGAAATATGCTTGCTTGCAGGAATTGTTCAAAATGAGCCAAAGGAATCAAAATCAACTCACAAAGGAGTCAAAAGTTGAACAAAAAACCAAGGCGGAGCAAAGAGGTCTAAAGCGCGGACCGCACAAATATTGTGCGGCCGCGAAAGCCATGATGCGGCCGTGATCAAAATTACGCGGTCCGTGAGGGGGAGATCCAGAGAGTGATTTTTGGGCTAAATGATGAGCGCGGACCGCACTAGAAATGTGCGGCCATAAAAGTCCACGTGCGGCCACGATTGAAATTACGCGGACCGCGATTGAAATTATACGGACCGCGATGACTGAGATTCAGAGAGCTGACAACTTGAGCAAAAGAGAGAAGTGTGGACCGCACCAGAATTGTGCGGCCGCGAAATCCCTTGTGCGGCCGCGATCAAAATTATGCGGGCCGCGAAATGAAGAACCAGAGAGTTGATTTCAAGCCAAACTCAAGCAAGTGTGGACCGCGCCACTTTTATGCGGCCGCATAATCTGGAGCGCGGCCGCACTTAGAATTATGCGGTCTGCGAAGATCCAAAAGAGAAGAACGCGGACCGCATCAGAATTATGCGGCCGCAAAAGCAAGAGTGCGGCCGCACAACCTCCGCAGGGGCATTTTTGTCAGATATTTTCAGCTTAATATAAATAGAACGTTTTGTCATTTTTAGGGTATGTCAGGTTATGTTATGTTTTATATACGGCTAACTTTTATATTTTTGGAATTTTTGTACTAGTTTCACTTTTTAACATTAGATTTTCATTCCACAAATTAATATTATGGATTTTATCTTCATTTTATCTTTAATTTCTGCTATTTCCATGAGTAGCTAAACCTATAGCTAGGGTTGTGACCCAACCCTAGTGTGGGTATTTAATGGGTATTTGATTTTAGGGCTTAAATGTGAATGGGTTAGTGATATTTAGCCTAGTTCTTGCTAGAACTCAAGAATTAATGGTTGCAAACATTGATTCATGCCTTTATGACTTAGTCTCTACTTGAAAAAGAGGGACTAAGTCTAGAAAAACTAGACTAACAAGAAATTGGGATGAACTCAAGAAATTGATAGCCCCAATTAAAGGGTTAAACCTAGATATAGTAATACCCAACTTGAGCCAATATCACTTGATTTGCATGAATACCCATTTAAACTTGAGAAAGCCAAATTGGGTAAAATCACTCAAACTACCGAGAGGTATAGAGTGAGTATATGGGTGTGATAGCTATATTATAAGCCCAACTAATAAAGCTTGCCCTAGATTTTGCTACCCGTTAGATATCCACCTAGGTAGTAGTCACTACCTAGTCTTTTTAAACATTTGAAAAACAATAACAAAAATATTATCCTTAGTTTCAATTATTACAATCTTTAGAGTAAAGTTAGAAATAGAAGAACCAATCAAGTTTGTGGAAGTGCAATTAAAGCCAAAACTTACAATTAACTTAGATATACACCTAATCCCACATTCTAACTCTTTGTGGATTCGATCCTGACCTTTGTTGGGTTTATTATTGCATCGACCGCCTCGTTACTCAATTGTGGTGTAGGTTTGGCACAGATCAGTAGCCTCTCGAAGATAAGTATAGACATCATCATACTAATCCACAAGACTCTACTAGGTAGTTGCTAATGACTCGTAGAACCTATGAATCTAGAGCTCTGATACCAACTTGTCACGAACGAAAATCTCACCAAGTCATGATGGCACCTAACCCCACCCGCTAGGTAAGCCAACTGCATAAGTACATCTATAATGAGAAGTCAATAATATTAATAATAAAGACTGCAAAAAATTTCAATACAATTATCCCAAGGACATATACCACAAGTCATGAGTCACTGTGATTTAGATTTACAAGATTGATATGAAGAACAAATACAACGTCTATTTGACGTTTACATAAAGGGAATGAATTCCTAAACTACCATGAACAAGAGGTAGTTTGAATCTGAAATGCTGGTACGTCTTCAATGTAAGGCTTCGTCTTCCTTAGCTACTCAACTCCAGGATCTACGCGCAAGGTGCTGAAGTGTAGTATGCGTACAACTGACCCCATGTATTCAGTAAGTATCTTGACTAACCTCGGTGAAGTATTGACGAGGTTTTGATGTCAAAAGACACCCACTTTGCATAACCAGTGTAGCTCAATAACATGTACAATACAGAGAAATATCCAGAAAAGTTAGTTACAAAATAAAGAATATCAACAGTAAAGGTACACAATTGTGGTAGGGTAATAAATAAATTCTCCTAATTAAATAGATCAAGCAAATACAACTTGCACCAATCCCGCTCACAAAGAGACATGCACCAAATAATGTGTATGCTCAGATAGTCATACGTGACTGTAAGCCTGTACACAACATGATCCGATTTCATATTAATCGCCGAATACCATATTCATGAGACCTCTACAAGAATCCAATAAATCAATGCATAATGATAATTTGTTTACATCAATCTAATACACTACCAATAAGTCAACAAACATCATATATCAATTCGACATAGGTAAACCCATCTTGACAACTAAATTATCAAATAATAACAGAGGCATAGAATAGCATGTTAGATGCAACATAAAACATGTAAAATGCATGACATAACATAAAGAATTCATTTTCATAATCAAGAGTGCCACCCTTATGCTCCACGCATTATCAATCGAGAACTCCACCCTAATGTGCCACACATCATTAATCAGGAATGCCACTGTTATACTCCATATCACATCCATCACATCGATCAAGTACCACAATTTGTGTGTATGCCATCAAGAGAGAAACATGAGAGGGCGACCCTAGGAGGATGGATCTGTATCCACACGTTGCACGGTATAAAGCCTCGTGCATAACAATAATGCCACCCTTATACTCTACACATCATCAATATTAGGAATGCCACCCTTATACTCCACACTTCAATAATCAAGAATGCCACCCTTATACTTCACAGTACATCAACAATCAATCTGCTCAACATGTCCATATGTTCCATGATCATAACAAATTCAAGATAACATTTATCATCAAGAGACATATTCTCACAATTCACAAATAAGGTGCACAAGAATATGAAAATAATAAAATACGGATGTGTGCTCCAGATATAAGACATGACTACGGCTAAATCGATCTAGCAATGATTCTACAAATGCTCATCTTGGCTAAGGAGATAATAATCCTAAAATATGATCTCTAGTATGAAAGAATAAGCTGGCGTAGTCATACAAAGGATCATACATGTATCACAGAGAGTGCGCATTCAAATCAAGGCACAACACAAGAACAATAAGTACGGGTGTGTTCATAATATACGTGTGACTACATCCGAGACAAGTATAGGATCGATCTCAAGATTAGTTCATCATGTTCAAAATAAGGCACCAATAGACTCAATATTTCTCTAGCATGGTTTATTGTACTCACGTAGGTAATCAATTGAGTAGCACATCGAATACACACCACCAAACAAGGCATAAGGAGATCTAGAATTCTACCCCAAGCATGGATACCCATGACACATGTATATATGCTCGTCACTTCATATATACATCACCGTCGCATGTAGCAAACAACATCAATTAGTAATAAATTAAAATCCCTCAACTAAAGATAGGCAAAATACTTATCTCGTCCGGCTAGTCCAAAGCTCCAAAAATATATTTTCTTGAGAAATCACCTCTAACCTGCTCGAATCTAGCTAATCATCAATCAGGGAAGTCAACTAATATAATAGGAAGTAATGCCAATCAATAAAGCCTCGATCTTTGAAGAATTCTCCAAAAGTCAACAAAGGTCAACCCCGGGCTCGCGTGCCCGAACCCAGAACTAACGCCAAAATCCGATGATCCATAACCTGTCGAGTCCAAATATATGATTAAATTTCAAAATCGAATCCAAATTGGTACTCAAATCCTCAAAATACACTCTCTTAAAGTGTAAGTAAAATCCCAAATTTCATCTCAAGTCCGAATCACACTTAGACGTTCCAGATCACAACCAAAGTGCACACAAGTTTCAATCAACGGAACAAAACCTATATAAGGTCTCACAACTAAAATAGGAGTCCGATAGCACTAAAGTCAACTTCCGGCCAAATCTACGAACCCTCCAATTTTTCAAATTGCCAACTTTCGGCAAATAGAGCCAAAACTTTCTAGGAACATACAAATTCGAATCCAAACATACGTGTATTGGGATCTTAAGGACAAAAATTACCATATGAACTGGAATCATCAAATTACTATTTCGAGATCGTTCACTTAAAAGTCAAACCTTGGTTAACTCTTCCTACTCAAAGCTTCCGAATTGAGAATTACTCTTCCAAATCAATCCCGAACTTCTTGAAAATCAAAACCAACTATGCATGCAAGCCGTAACACCTCATATGAAGCCACTCCAAGTCTCAAACTATCGAATGGAATGCTAACCTCAAAATGACTGGTCGGATTGTTACATTACACCTTCATTTCCCTGTATTTTTTTGGTTCGTTCTTGCTTCGTTACGCATAAAGCGGAGTGTTGTTGCCTGTAGCGGTCCCTTAACTTGCATTAGTCTTAGATGGTTCCATGTGTAACTTGGGTACGCTCTTTTTCAGGAGTTGATAGGTTACTTCCTTCTACTATTATCAGATCCATGTCATGCTCGTTTAACTGCACATAATTTCTTGGTTATCGAAAAATGGGTATAATTCCTTTGACTGTTTCTTTAAGTATTCATACACATTAGTACTAGAACAAAAAAATATTTTTCTTGAGGTTCAGTTGTTATGGTGATGCTCTTCAACTTACTGCTAATATTATCATGAGGGCGTGCTGATCATTTACGTATTCCACCTTTCATTGTGTTTGGTCCAAAAGACACACATGGGTTGCTTTCTCCTAAATGATTCACTTATTAAAACCTTTGGGATGCAAATCCACAAAAACGACCTGAAATGGACAAGGTAGTAAGATTATTAGAAGCAATTGATACCTTAAGATAAAGCTGGTGGCTGTTTCTGCTTTGCTTCAATCAGGGGTCCATAATTTTCGTACATCACTTTTTATTCTCTTCAATGAAATTGTACGATTAATTACAAGTCAATTGTGATAGTTCTTCAGCCTCTTCTTTGGGTTATTGGCATCTCCAACTAATGAATTTTAGGCTTTTAATTTGTATGCTACCTTCCATTTGTACAGTTCTTCTTGTAAAGAACTGTTCACATATATATGGTATTCCAGTGAATTGTTACTGTTGGATGTATCTTTTGCTTTGAAACCTTACTCGGAATAATCTTTGCTGATGCAAGAATGACAGCATGACAGTGTTAGATTATTATTTCAAAGTGGACGGGACCGAAAATATGCATATCTGTAAGTCCATCTTGTTGAGTAATCATCAACTTCTAGATAATATTATTATTCTGAAATAAGGAGGTGTGTGACTTATCCTGAGGGAGCTTTCACTAACAAACAAGGTCATTGCAACTTATCCGAATTCAGGTCCTTTTTCTTTGTACATCTAATTGTTCGAATGAATTGATTATCACTTGATCATGCTCTTCAAGTGCGGAGTTAGCTAAGTGATCTGTAAGTTCATTTCCTTCTTACGCATGATGTGCTTGCATCACCTAGACTTTACATCTTTTATCTTTATAGAAGGTCCTTTGCTTCCTTGATCAGCACTGCTATACTGGTTTTCAGCTTCCACCTATTACATTATTTAACATCAATGAATCAGTTTGCAATATGGAAGGTGAATAAACCTGGTGATGCACACAATAATTGATGGCTTCAGGTATGGTTATAGTTTCAGCAAACGCATGATTCATTTCTCCTGCCTATGCATGAACTAGATTATCTCCGGATGAATCTCGCACACAAAATGCAAATTATCTCCTACTCGAACTAGCTCTAGAGACCCCATCAGTTCCATTTTAACCAACCCATTAGAGGCAATTCCCGTAATACTTTGGTATGGCGTTCTCGCATAATTTTAGGCCTTCTATGGCGTATAGTATGTTATTTTATTGTTAAATCATTGAACTATTATTTTTCGAAACTCTTTCTGAACCTAAAGCTGAGCTAACCGAAGATTCTGAATTAAGAAGTTTTAATAGGCTAAGGCACATTGCTGATCGGAAATCGGGATGTCGCATTTCCTTAAAGTTGACTACTGCAAAAAAACTAGTACATGTACTTACTGCTTCACCACGTATGGCACAAACACAAGATCACCATATAGACCATGTGCTGAAAACATATTACTTTATCAACATGTGAAAGCAGGAGATAAACTCAAAGAAGTCATTACAATTTTTCATATAACATGGTTGTTTGGAAAGGGTGATGGAGATTAAATTTTTTCCCAAGTAGAAGGTTAATGAGTCTAGACCAAGTCAATGAAGATAGATTGGCAAATAATCTACTTTGTTGAATTCTGCAGCTTTGGGAAAATTGGATCAACATAGGCATGATACATAGGATCAGCAAGCCAAAGTTCAGCAATGTAATGATGAGATGAGGCACGCCTATGAACTTCTTCAATAAGCCAGATGCTTGCTTCAGCTTTGCTAGGATGTATGATGGTATCTAATGGAACGTCATCATCGTTCGTGTCAAATCTCATTTGATCCCACTGCTTCATGTGGACATTGGTTAGGTAGTGCAGTGGTTGTCCATATAACTGTTTAATGGATGCGGCTAATCCCGCCCATGAGGTGAAAGGGATAACAGAGCCACGGTGTGTGGGAATAGGAACCAACTGCATGTACTCCTGGTACATTCTTGCTCTTCTTATCATTGAATCTGTAATGCAGAGCCTATAAGACTAGTTATACAGATATAATACATGAAATAACAGGTAAACTCTAATCTTGCACCGTGGTCAATTGTCTGGAAACTACTACTACTACTACTACTACTACAACAACCCAGTATAATCCCACTAATGGGGTCTGGGGAGAGTAGTGTGTACGCAAACCTTACCCCTACCCTGGGGTAGAGAGATTGTTTCCGATAGACCCTCGGCAACCACTAGTCTGGAAACTAGTTTGAATTAAGAATTCAACATATACTATTTAAAACGATGTTCATACTAAAAAAGAAAAAGAAAAAGCAAAAGTAACTCCTTCGAGCATTAGTACCATTATCAAAGAGACCTTCTCAATGCTCATTCACATTAGAAAAGATAAACTGAATATAGATTTATGGACGAGATTTTCCTGGGAATCAAACAGAAGCTACTTGTAGCCAGAGATCAGTCAACTTGTACAGATGGATAGGAAGCAACACAGATATACTTCTTTTCGTCAAATTTCAATAAGGTTAAAAATTGACATGGAAGGGTATCTTCTAACCCTTTCACATCTAATCTTCTCGTTTTTTACTAACCAGACGAGAAATAATCCGTACAGCTTCTTTTACTTCTTCTCCACCAGCTCTGGTATAATGTGAACCTATGCATTAGTTATGCAACTATTAGTTTATACACCCTATTTGGTATTATCCTATGCATAACAAATGCATAGGAAACCATGGTATTAACAATGCAATGGGTTTTAATGCATGCATTAGCTTAGTTAAAGTCAAAATTGCCCTTCAAAATTTATGCTTGATTAAAATATGTTATTATATTAATGCAAGTTTGATATAAAGTTTGATACTGAAATTGCTCCCACTATTTATATCTATACTCCGCCAATTTCTTCATTGTAAATTTATAAATCTGTACTCTACTACTACGTACTGGAATGCACTTGAAATAAACTCATTTTCCTTTTATTGTTTTAGTTCAAACTTTCTTTGCCTAATAATCTAAGAAAGTGGGAAATAAAATTATATTCCTAGTAGATAAATAAATACTTAGCACATTTTCTTTTTTATAAATAAATATTCAGTTCTATACTACAATATAGGTAGACAAATCAAATAATTTTTTTTAAACCTTTTTCATATAAAAACATTCCTCAACATATGTTTCTTTTAAGAAGATAAAGTGATGGACTAGTTATGTGGGTATTTTTGTAGACAAATAATTCTTTTAGAAATTGTGCAATGCTTTAATACATTAAACCAAACAATGAATAAGAAATATATCAGCATTAATAATACACCCTATTCAGCATTATTCTTATGCACCCTACCAAACGACCCCTTAGTGTTTCATGATCCATTTATTGGAGAAGAAAAAAGGAATACAAGCAAACATCTAGAGTTTGTCCAGATGCAGAATTTGCACTTTCATTTTATGAAAACCTCCTAATTCTACAATCATTTTTACTTTGTTTTGATTTCCCAAGGTTGCAGAAAACTTGCTTGAAAAAGAGAAACATTATCATCATTTTCAGCCCCAAGACAAAGTTAATGCTCCATCATTCTTAAAGCCCATACAGATCTAGAACCAAGAAAAAGAAAAAAATGAAGAGGAAACAGGAAGAATCTACGCGCATTGTGCAATTGGAAGCAAAATGATGAGATAAGAGATGGGAAAAGTGGGAGGAGCTCAGATGTCTTTGTGCACACTCAAAGAGCAGGCTTTCTTGTTGCTGGTGGTTGTGTTCTGGACATAAGCTGGAGAAAAAGGGATAAAAACACCAGATGGGAGAGGATAAGCGACAGGAGAAACATGAAAACTAGGAGTTTTATTCAGCAGGTAGATTCATCAATGAGGTGATGGTGTTAGTCCACAGATTTTCCTTCCTTTTCTTTATTGGTGAGATTTTTCTTCCTTTTCTTTTGCAAGCATTTTGCTCAAAGGGTTGAAGAGAGAAAATGTTTTTCTTTGATCAATAAGGATAAAAAAATATTTGTCCTTGTTCACTAATAAATTGACTAATTAAACTCATGTTTCCATAGTCAATTTGATCCACATTGAATACGGGACACAAACACCTACAAAAAGATCTCTTGAATTTATGAAAAGGCCGCTTGGATTTATCTATGGTTTGTTTGTTTAATTTATTCCTTTGAGAGATAGGGGAAGTTCATATCATCAAAATCTATGGAAGCATTGGTTTATGCATTCCTGTTCTCGACTCTACTCTAGGGATAAATTTTTCTATCTTTTTTTGAGAATTATCAAGAATTCCAACTAAGAAGGTGAAATGATTTTCTATTTACTCAGTTTAAGTACTAAGCCTCCTGATCAGTACTTCAACTAGTCTCCATGTTCCTAAAATGAATCTCACCAAAAATGGAAAGTGCTAATTGCTCTTTCCAAAATGCTTTGTTTATCAAAACCTATTAGCGTAAATTCTCCTTTTATTCAACAGAAGTGTTCTCCCTCCTTCATTTTTTTCATCAAGAAAGAAGAATATTTTATGAATTTAGATCTAGATAGACTTTTCAGTTTAAATGCTTGCTTCTGTAAATGCTAAATAGTGGTAGTATTGTCTTCAAGTGGCTACTCTCTATGGCACCCTTGAGGGCATCTCCAACCCTCCCCTACTTCTCCAAAATGCAGTCCTTTTTTGCCAAAATGTGGCTCCAATGCTCCCCCATTTTTGCCCCCAAAATGGGGATGAATAGTGTTACTCCAAATTTGGAGTGATACTATTCATCTCCTCCATTACTATTCATCCTTACTTTATTATTATTTTTATTATTTAACTCTTTTAATTTATCTCTTTATATATACCTAATTATGTTTATTTAATATCTTTATAATATTAATTTTACATCTTAACTTTGACGTATAATTTTGATAAATTAATTTTCGTGCATTTATTGTTTTATGTAAAATTGTATTTTATTATAAGTTATTTTTAGGTAAATTAATTTCATTTATGGGAGCATACTAAAGGTGGAAGTTGAATATTTATGTAATATTTAATCTGAATTTTACCATAATATAATATGTATTTAATTAACTTGTATCTCAATGATTTCACTTTTATTTGAATTATCCGTTAATATATATAATCTATAATATTTGCTTACAAATTATATTATTTAAAAATTTATGGTATAAAATAATTTTATATTAAATCATATGTGATTTATATGTAAAAAAGAAAAAAAGATAGAATTTCTTTAATAGAAATAAGAAAATAAAATTTAAATAAAAGATAATAATATAATATTGAAGAGACAGAGAAGAATATAAAATGGAATATTCTTTTTTGGAGTAAAAAATGGAGTAATGGTTGGAATAACTTTACTCCATTTTGGAGCTTACTCCATTTTGGAGGAGAAAATGGAGGCAAGGGTTGGAGATGGCCTGAGAAACCACAATTAATCTGGCTTCAAGGCTAAGAATGAGAAAGCAGAAATTTTGAAATAAAATTTTACTCAACAGATTCATGTCTAAAAGATTATGTATCAAGTTTGATTAGACAAGTTTTATAATGTTTGATTATGAAAGTTCCACTTTGCACATTCTTTTTGATAGCCGCTTTTGCACATTTTGTTATCAGAGCCAATACTATATTTAGGATGGGAATTCGGTTTAATTCTATCTTTTCATTATTCTCACTCTTTATATTGTATTCCCCTACTGTATGTCCCTTCCCATTATTTCTGCATTATTTTCTTTATTTACTGTTGTTGCCACTAGTATGATTATACTGTTCAGGTTATATGTGGGTGTCTTGTCCTAGCCTCGTCACTACTTCCCCGAGGTTAGGCTCGACACTTACCAGTACATGGGGTCGGTTGTACTGATGCTGCACTCTGCAGTCTATGCGGTTGTCTTTCATTGACCCTATTCAGACCTAGTGTAAAAGAATAATGATGAGGGTTATTTCCTCTTTAGCTTATTTTGCATATTGATGATGGTTTCTAAGGAGCTATGGCTTCCAACTTGTTGATCTAGACTTCCAAGGTGGATTCACAAGGGGAATCATTCCTTTTGAGGGTAATCCTATAGTTTTAGGTTCACTTTGTTTGTAGTTGATAGGTAATTGATTCTTATCAATTGCTTCTGCTTCTCAATTACTTCTTTGTTGGGTCTAATCAAAAATTTATTGCTTGCCTTTATTTTGTTGTTTTTCCACATTAAAATTCCTACCTGAACTACATTACAGAATTTTATACTAACACCAACGACTACTAGATAAACTGCCTGATAAACGTTATATTAATTTAACAGATTCCTTCCAGGCATTATGCTACCATCTTTACTTGTGCATGAACTGCTTTCTAAATTCTAATCACACTTGAGCACACGACAGTTTGATGTGAGAAATGTTGGCCCAAATAACCTAAATTCCTAGCTCCGTCTTTGATTCTTGAGTTCCCGTACTAAAAGAGGACGCAAGCTTGCGTAAATAAAAGAAACATGAAACACTACACCAACAGCCTAACTAGATCCTCATGTATTGAACAAAAACGTAAGTATCTCTACCTACAACATACCTCAAACTTAATCAAGAGACGAGGTTTCTCCTTTTTCCAGTTTTTCACAGTGATAAAGCAACTGGAGTGTGTGTCCGCTAAGGGAACATATGCAGACACTTCTAGTAGATTGAGAAACAAGACTTTACTCGACAATTATGTGAATTATGACACAGAATTTCAGTACCTTCAGAAATAAGTTCGTTAACAGGTTGACCAGTGGTGATATAATTTTTCAACTGTTTGTTTTCTGTTTTGCGATCATCTGTATCAGAGGAAGATGAGTCGCCCGATGAGATATCCACCTGCTCACCAAATGGCGCTGCTCTCTCCATAGCTGTAAAATTGCAGTCATTTGGAGAAAATAGAAACATGCTAGCAGCTTCAACATTCGAAAACTTTGATGAAAATATTTAACTTTAATTTGACGACTCATCTTGGGACGAATGAGTTTAAAAGCCAGTGTGTACTCCCAAGTCCCATAAAGGAAAATAAAAAAATGAATGTAGGATATGAGTTATTTGATTTGATCCCATATACAAATAAGAGAATAAGAAAATATTTAAATCAACACAGCTCATCAATGAACTGAATGAGCAACTGGCCAGAAAGCCATACAATTCTAATAGACCACTATTTTGATTTCTATACGTAAAATCCTAGTGTAGAGTCTAATATCCAACAGTTAAAAGTTCATCACGGTTAGCAGATTCAACAAAATTCATGCAATGCTCAGATCATTCCTTTTCTCTGCATATATGCTTAATTCATCATAAATTGCATGCTAAAATTAAGAATAGTACGAACTGAAGCCCACTCTAACAAGAGCCCATTCTCTAATAATAAAGAATCTTCATAGACAATTAAATTAATAATTATTAGATATATTAGCTTCCAAGTTCGATTGGATAGACATATTTGGATAAGAGGATACCTTCAAAATTGTTTTTTCTATGGACTTAACTTACACTATCAATCTAAATAACTTGTTATACCTGGTAATCTGTCTTGTTTTTCAAGTTACTAATTGCCGTTTTATGTCTAGTTACATGTAATTATCTGTTAGGTACCCGATAGAGTAAAATGTGTATACAAGATAAACTGTTTTTCTAAAGATATTCCTTTTTTGGGGGGTAAAATAATTAGATTTGAATTGGTTCGAAACTAAAATCCAATGTTCAAATATTAAGGATTCCATAAATGACTTTCTCCCTAATTGAAACCCACAATATCATGATAAATTGTTCATCCTTTTATCTTCTACTAGTCTCAAGGTACGTGCTTTTGCGCGTGTACCCCATATTAATGAGTTAGGCCCATATTAATGAGTTAGGCCCATTTAACTTTGGGCAATCTTCACCTCATAAGCTAGCTTTTGGGTTGAGTTAGGCCCAAAGTCCATTTATCATGGTATCAGAGTCAGGCTCATCCCAATTATTGTTACCGATGTTGGGCCCCCATTTATGTTGTCCACGCTCCAGTTTGCAGGCCTGGGCGTGAGGGGGGTGTTGAGTTGTCCCACATCGGTGGAATTTGAGGTCTTTGGTCTCCTTATATGGTATTGGGCAATTCTCACCTTATAAACTAGCTTTTGGTGTTGAGTTAAGCCCAAGGTCCATTTATCAAATATATTAAACAATGTATTTGATAAATACTGATCTCATTTAGATAGCTCAATAAAAGAAGAAATTCTGCTCTACGGAAGTCCTCAAATGCCTTATTTTGATTTTTGAGGATTTTTGAGGATATTTACCTAAAAATAAAAAGGTAATACAAAAATACTTTTATCACGATTCTTCAAAGATTTACCTGAAATTTCTTGTTCATGTCCACTATGGTTTCCATCATTTAACTTTGTTGCATTTGATTCAATATATTTGTTCATCCTCCGAATGGTATAAGCAACTTTGCGTTGGTCTACAAAAAGAAAATAATTTTTTTGATGAAGTATGAGATAATATTAAAAGCATGTCGAAGACGCAAAATAGAGCAATGTACAGGTTATAAAACAAAAGAGAGTTTGCTAGCCCTATTATAGATAATCTTATGCTACGGATTGGGAGCTAACAAAATCCAAAAATGATTCAGGTGAGCTACCAGGGGAGCGATACTCCAGCTACATAACAAAATAAAACAATTAGCTTTAAGGGACTAAGGGAGTAAGTTGGAGTTGATAATCCATCAAAACACCTTCTATTCCTTTCTGTCCAAATTGTCCAAAATTTAATTTAATTACCACAATTAACAATATCTTAAAGAACATAATGTGTTAGTTAAAAGTAATTCTACCTTGTTGTGTCATATGTATTTGATGAATAATGGAAAATATCTTGCGCCTGCGGCATGCAAAAAACTTGTTAATATCGCATTCAAATTGAATTAGACACATGGAATAGAATTCAGCCAAATTAGAAACATATACTGAGTAAATATTCTAAACTAAATATTAAATGCTAAGTCAGAAAATGTTGCTCCTTAATATGAAACAAAATCAAAATTTAACCAATCAGTAAGTATCAAGAACAAAAAACAAATTGGAGCTTATAGTATTAAGAGAATGTTACACCACTAATCAACAACAACAACCCAGTATAATCCCACTAGTGGGGTCTGGGGAGGGTAGTGTGTACGCAGACCTTACCCCTACCCTGGGGTAGAGAGGCTGTTTCCAAATGACCCTCGGCATCCTTCCCTCCAAGAACTCCCCACCTTGCTCTTGGGGTGACTCGAACTCACAACCTCTTGGTTGGAAGTGGAGGGTGCTTACCATCAGAGCAACCCACCTTGTCTAAACCACTAATCATTTACAATTTTTAGTTTTTTATGAGTTATTGAGTCGTCGTCACTCCTTCCCCGATGGTTTGTGGTGTAGTTGTTGTTTTTGGATTGTTGGTGTGTTTTCCTTCTTTTCCAAAATGATTTATATAAGGTAAAATTTTATTTTTAAAGTCCTAAATATTAGGGCTTCATACCTAGTTAAGATAAGGAATGATTTAGTAAGAAAAACTTTAGTTGTTTATAAATGGAGTAACAATTTTGTCTAATGTGCAATCCATCTTTAAAGGGTAAAAAAGTCAATAACATTTCGCACATGGTTTTCGTGCTTTTTATAAATGTGGGGAAATAATATACTTGGTTAAAATATTTTGGAAAGTATTTTCTCTGGGAAAACAAGTTACTCTTCCTTATGGAGTAGTAAAAACAAGTTCCATAAGTGGCATTCCACGCTAATTGTCACCTCCCCATCCCCCATCGCCCAACACCC
>AWOL01S0057322.1:47944-57975 GCA_000715115.1 Nicotiana otophora
CCACCCCACCCTACTCCCATAGTGTTTGCCTTGTGCTCGTGCGGCAATATTGTCTACTTACTTACCAAACACAAAGATATAAGTAAGTGTTTACACTTAAAATTGGATAACAATTAAACTTATAGTGTGGTTCTAAGGACACGTGATTTCACTTAATACCAATTGATAAATATGAAGATTAATAACATAAATGAACTATAAAATAAAGCAAACCAGTGTTAGAATGGAACTCAACCCTCGAGTTTGGATACCCTCGAACTGGTTGATATAAGAACAATTAAAATATAACAAGCTGATGAACAATAGTATAAACGAGAAAGGGAATTATATTGCTTTGATATCTGTGAACAATGTGTGTTACAGATAATTAGAACCCCCTTTAAATAGTAGAGAAATTACACTTATAGTATAATTTTAATTACAGAAGGAAATCTCATGATTAGCTAATTAACCGTTTCTGATTTGATCTGTTCTGAGATTTACGCCATGATCCTCGACCAGTCACGGAGCCTTTCTGTTATTGTGCTATCTTCGATCTTGCTCGATGTCTGTCTCATTTGGTTTCGATCGCTACTAGCCTCGATCTCGACAGGTACCTCGATTCTGAGCTCGGTACCTTATCCTCGTGATTTAGTGTATTCCGTTACGAGGCCATCCTTCGATGCAACCTCCCGGTCTCGGTCAAATAGTAAAATCGGTGGGCTCTGTTTTAACCGTATACTAAGTAAGAAACACACATTTTCTAGAAAAATATATTTTCCATCATACCAAACACGCCCTTTATGTTTTTTTCCTTTTCCGTTGTCGGTTAGATTCTTCATACGGAAAAACAATTATCAAATAGTAGGTGTTATGATTGAAAAGAATATCACAAGCTCATTAAACTTATTAACTACAACTTATTCTAAAATAAAACAAATATCTAGTAAGACTATAAACAAACATTATGGTGCGATTCACTAAAATTTATGGATTGCCATTAAAATTCCATTGCAGAAAGGGATAAGGTTTTTTGCTAACTAAGACACATAGAAATGGATTATAAAGACAAAGCACGCAAGAGAATAAATTTACCAAATTCCGTTAGCGGCAGAGTGATTATGAGCAGCTTAATTAGCGGCAGAGAAGAGGAACTTTAGCAACCTGGTAAACAAAATCTTTTGAAAAACTGTTGTTTGATGCACTATACAAAGGTTTACTCTGTAACCAAAAGGGTTTAATTTATTTAAAGGGGGGATCCAATTATATTGTGGGTTATATTTATGGGTCTGGGTTTTAAAATGAACCCATTAGGTCTTGTTTAAATGGCCTCCACATGTCCGTCCGTTAAAAGTAAAATTCGTGCTGGGTGCACCTCAATAAATCTGGTATTTAATTTTTGTCAAGCATCTTTTAACTTTGTTGTATAGGTCAAATTCTATCTTTAGATTATCTAAATCAAGATAATACTAAGAAAAGAATTTCCAAGTCATCATTTGTCGAGATAGCCCAAGAAGCAGCAAAGTCTATGGTCGAAGTGTCAACAAGAGCTGTAGTTGAGGTGCCAACAAAGGACGAGGTCGAGTACCATTGACTGAGTTGTAACGACTAGTTTTCAAGATAGGACATTAAAGAGAATATTCTAGTGGATATTCTCTGCACTTGTACTATTAGGATTTCTTAGGAACATGTCTCATATAAATAGAAAAGGAGGCAGTGATAGGGGCATGTGATATTCATTTGTAAAGAACACACTTTGACTAAAAGATTCATCTCTCTCTCTTGCTAAGATACAAACACCATCTTTTCACTAAGATTCTTGTCCATACTTTTCTATCAGATCCGAGAATAACTCGAATGTTCAAGGATTTGTCTATCATTCATCATTGTCAGGAGGAACATCCGCCTATTCCATCCTTTATTGGGTGAATCATTCCTCCTATTTACTTAAATGTCATTTATTGCTACTCATTATTCACTACTAAAACATCAGGTTTTAGCGACGGACAAATTATGTAGCTAAACAAAATAATTTGTCGCTAATCTCATTTAGCAACGGATTATCAAGAAATTCTGCTAGCTACGAGCGTTTTAGCGACAGATTAGCGACGACGTTCGTAGCTAATTCTAATTTTTTTTTTTTGTAGTGATTATTGAATGTTATATTATTGCTCTTGATTTCTAGAACATTTTTTACATATTATTTCTTTCGTCCGAACAGACTCACATGACATTTATTATTTTTTTAATAATCCTATCTAAGGATATTAATGTTAGCTAAGATTAACCCTTGTTCACATAGATTTAATTATTTGAACCAAGATCTATATTTTTTTGTCAAATAATTTGGCGTCGTCTGTGTGATTGCTTAGTTAAACTTTTAGTTTCCTCTAGATCTACAACTAGCACACGTCACTAACGTAAAAAAAAAAAAAAGACCTCCTTTCTTTGTGTACGTACACAAAATCCTACATGGCTGGTAACCGAGAAAAAAGGACGAGAATAACGAGTGACCTCCTAACCAACCTCATGAATGCCATCAACGAAAGCTGTGAAACGGCAGATGAGGACACGACGCCCAGCACGTCCCCCAGGCGAGATGGGTCACCGCCCCCACACTACAGCATAACAAAACCTCGTGGTAAATGAGCCTCCACGTCTGCAGAGGAAGGGACACCCCCAACTGTAAAAGAATACTCCTCTAGGCGTGGCTAACTAACACGCTAACAAGCGTCCTTAGCAAGCCCGCTCCAGGAACGACTTCAGAAACCACGAGGACTTGTACGATATAGCAACCAGATGAGCAGTGCAACCAACCCCTCCCTCCAGCGGCAGGTATGACTTACAATGTCATCGATAGTGTAGGTGACAACGCCCTAGCCACCATTCTAAAAAGGATGGATGAAATGGAAAATGAAAACAAGACGCTCCGAGACCAGATGAAAGAGCATCAAGAATGGGTTGATAAGATATCAGGCGCTCCTAAGCTGCTGCTGAAAAGGGACGCCGGCCGGTTCGTCGAGTAGTCGTACAGTGACGATGCAGCCTCGCATGCCATACCAAAGACCTTCAAAATGCCAGTGTATTGTGATTTTTCTCGGATCGGTATTGGACGTGTTTTGATGTAGGAGGGTAGAGTGATTGCTTATGCTTCTCATCAGTTGAAGCCTCATGAGAAGAACTACCATGTCTATGATTTGGAGTTAGTTGTCATCATTCATGCATTGAAGATTTGGAGGCATTATCTCTACGATGTGTCTTGTGAGGTATTAACAGATCATCGGAGTCTCTAGCATTTGTTCAAATAGAAGGATCTAAATTTGAGGCAGCGGAGATGGTTGGAACTTCTAAAGGACAATGATATCACTATTTTGTATTAGCCCGGGAAGGCCAATGTGGTGGCCGATACCTTGAGTAGAAAGGCGGTGAGTATGGGTAGCATTACGTTCATTCCTGTTAGTAAGAGACCTTTTGCAGTTGATGTTCAGGCCTTGGCCAACCAGCTCGTGAGATTAGATATTTCGGAGCCCAACTGGGTTCTATCTTGTGTGGTATCTCGGTCTTCCTTATATTATCGCATCAGAGAGTGCCAGTATGATGATTCCCATTTGTTTGTCCTTAAGAACACGATTCTGCACGATGATGCCAGAGATCTTACCATTAGAAATGATGGGGTATTGAGGATGCAGAGTCAGATTTGTGTGCCTAATGCGGATGGGCTACGTGAGTTGATTCTTGAGGAGGTCCACAGTTTGCGGTATTTCATTCATCCGGGTGCCGCAAAAACGTATTAGGACTTGAGGAAGCATTATTGGTGGAGGAGAATGAAGAAGGATATAGTGGGTTTTGTAGCTCGGTGCCTCAACTGTCAATAGGTAAAGTATGAGCATCAAAGACCGGGCGGATTGCTTCAGAGGTTAGAGATTCCAGAGTGGATATGGGAGCGGATCACTATGGATTTTGTAGTTGGGCTCCCACGGACTTTGAGGACGTTCGATGTTATTTGGGTGATTGTAAATCGGCTGACCAAGTCCGTGCACTACACTCTAGTGGGGAGTACTTATTCTTCGGAGTGGTTGGCTGAGATTTACATTCGAGAGATTGTCCGCCTCCATGGCGTGCCAGTGTCCATCATTTCAGATCGAGGCATGCAGTTTACATCGCAGTTTTGGAGGGCCGTGCAGCGAGAGTTGGGTACCCAGGTTGAGTTGAGCATAACGTTTCACCCTCAGACGGATGGAAAGTCTGAGCGCACTATTCAGGTATTGGAGGTTCATGGGATCATTTTCTGCCACTCGTGGAGTTTGCCTACAACAACAACTACTAGTCGAGCATTCAGATGGCTCCGTATGAGGCTTTGTATAGGAGACGACGTAGATCTCCGGTGGGTTGGTTTGAGCTGGGTAAGGCTAGGCTATTGGGTACTGACGTGGTCCAGGATGCTTTGGACAAGGTTAAGATGATTCAGGAGCGGCTTCGCACGGCGCAGTCTAGAAAGAAGAGTTATGCCGATAGGAAAGTTCGTGATGTTACTTATATGGTTGGGGATAAGGTACTTCTCAAGGTCTCACCCATGAAGGGTGTTGTGAGGTTTGGAAAGAAGGGCAAATTGAGCCCTCGGTATATTGGGCCATTTGAGGTACTTCAGAGGATTGGAGAGGTCACTTACAAGCTTGTCTTGCCACCTAGTTTGTCGAGTGTGCATCCAGTGTTTCATGTTTCTATGCTTCCGAAGTACGTCGGCGATCCGCCTCATGTTCTGTATTACAACACAGTTCAGTTGGATGGTGATCTGACTTATGATGTGGAGTCGGTGGCCATTTTAGAGCGGCTGGTTCGAAAGTTGAGGTCAAAGGACATAGCTTTAGTGAAGGTGTAGTGGAGAGGTCAACCAGCCGAGGAAGCTACTTGGGAGACCGAGCGGGAGATACGGAGCAGATATCCACACATATTTGAGACTCCAAGTACGTTTCTAGACCTGTTCGAGGACGAACGTTTGTTTAAGAGGGGGAGGATATAACAACCCAGCCGGTCATTTTGAGAGTTGTAGCATTGTTCCCCCATTTACTGCTCATTTTGTACTTTATAACTGTTATGTGACTTGTCGGGGTAGTTGGTTCGGGTCCAGAGGGATTTCAGAATGAAATGAGACACTTAGTCTCAAAGTTGGAAGCTTAAGTCGAAAAGGTTGACTGGATATTGACTTATGTGTAAATGACTCCAGAATGGAGTTTTGATGGTTCTGTTAGCTGAAATATACTGTTCACCAGATGCATGAATATTGTTGGGGCGTTGGTCAGCCCAAAATACATCAGCCTTGTGAAACTAAGGAAATTCAACTTCTACAAATGACGCCGAAACCTATCAAATCACGTGAGATTGACCCCAAATTTTGCACACAAGTCACATTTGACATTACGAACCTACTTCAACTTTCGGAATTCCAATCCTATCCCGACATCAAAAAGTTCACTCTCGGTCAAACTTTTTCAAAAATTTAATTTTCGCCATTTCAAGCCTGATTCACCAACGGGCCTCCAAATCACAATCCGAAAATGCTCCTAAGTCTAAAATCACTCAACGGAGTTATCTCGACTCGTTTGTCATAGTGTTCATTGATCATATCATGGTGTACTCTCGTAGCCAGGAGGAGCATCCCCAGCATTTGAGGATTGTGTTGCAGCGGTTGAGGGAGGAGAAGCTTTATGCAAAGTTCTCCAAATATGAGTTTTGGCTTGGTTCAGTGGCGTTCTTGGGGCACGTGGTGTCTAGTGAGGGGATTCAGGTGGATCCGAAGAAGATAGAGGTGGTTCAGAGTTGGCCCAGACCATCCTCAGCTACGAAGATTAGAAGCTTTCTCGGCTTGGCCGGTTATTATCGTCGCTTTGTGGAGGGTTTCTCGTCTATTGCATCGCCCTTGACCAAATTGACACAAAAGGGTGCTATTTTCAGGTGGTCGGATGAGTGTGAGGAGAGCTTTCAGAGGCTCAAGACTACCTTGACCATAACTCCAGTTCTAGTTTTACCTTTAGCTTCAGGCTCTTACACAGTGTATTGTGATCCTTCTCGAATCGGTATTGGCTGTGTTTTGATGCAGGAGGATAGAGTGATTGCTTATGCTTCACGTCAGTTGAAGCCTCATGAGAAGAATCACCATATCCATGATTTGGAGTTAGCTGCCATCGATCATGCATTGAAGATTTGGAGGCATTATCTTTACGGTGTGTCTTGTGAGGTGTTTACAGATCATCGAAGTCTCCAACATTTGTTCAAACAGAAGGATCAAAATTTGAGGCAGCGGAGATGGTTGGAACTGCTAAAGGACTATGATATCACTATTCTGTATCATCCTGGGAAGTCCAATATGGTGGCCGATGCCGTGAGTAGAAAGGCGGTGAGTATGGGTAGCCTTGCATTCATTCCTGTTGGTGAGAGACCTCTTGTAGTTAATGTTCAGGCCTTGGACAACCAGCTCGTGAGATTAGATATTTCGGAGCCTAGCCGGGTTCTAGCTTGTGTGGTATCTCGGTCTTCCTTATACGAACGCATCAGAGAGCGCCAGTATGATGATCCCATTTGCTTGTCCTTAAGGACACAGTTCAGCACGGTGATGCCAGAGATGTTACCATTGGAGATGATGGGGTATTAAGGATGTAGGGTTGGATTTTCGTGTCTAATGTGGATGGGCTACAAGAGTTGATTCTTTAAGAGGCCCACAGTTCGCGATATTCCATTTATCCGGGTACCACGAAGATGTATTAGGACTTGAGGCACCCATTATTGGTGGAGAAGAATGAAGAAGGATATAATGGGGTTTGTAGCTTGGTGCCTCAACTGTCAGCAGGTAAAGTATGAGCATCAGAGACCAGGCAGATTACTTCAGAGGTTAGAGTTTCTAGAGTGGAAATGGGAGTGGATCACCATGGATTTTGTAGTTGGGCTCTCACGGACTCCGAGGAAGTTCGATGATATTTGGGTGATTGTGGATCGGCTGACCAGGTCCGCGCACTTCACTCCAGTGGGGACTACTTATTCTTCAGAGAGGTTGGCTGAGATTTACATCCGAGAGATTGTCCGCCTCCACGGTGTGCCAGTGTCCATTATTTCAGATCGGGGCACACAGTTTACATCGCAGTTTTGGAGGAACGTGCAGCGAGAGTTGGGTACTCAAGTTGAGTTGAGCACAACGTTTCACCCTCAGACGGACGGACAGTCCGAGCACACTCTTCAAGTATTGGAGGACATGATACGCGCTTGTGTCATTGATTTTGGGCGTTCATGGGATCAGTTTCTGCCACTCGCGGAGTTTGCCTACAACAATAGCTACCAGTCAAGCATTCAGATGGCTCCATATGAGGCTTTGTATGGGAGACAGTGTAGATCTCCGATGGATTGGTTTGAGCCGGGTGAGGCTAGGCTATTGGGTACTGACGTGGTCCCGGATGCTTTGGACAAGGTTAAGATGATTTAGGAGTGGCTTCGCATGGCGCAGTCTAGATAGAAGAGTTATGCCGACAGGAAGGTCTGTGATGTTGCTTACATGGTTGTGGACAAGGTACTACTCAAGATCTCACCTATGAAGGGTGTTATGAGGTTCGGGAAGAAAGGCAAGTTGAGCCCTCGGTATATTAGGCCATTTGAGGTACTTCAGAGGATTGGATAGGTGGCTTACAAGCTTGCCTTGCCACTTAGTTTGTCGAGTGTGCATCCAGTATTTCATGTTTCTATGCTCCAAAATTATGTCGGTGATTTGTCTCATGTTTTGGATTACAACACAGTTCAGTTGGATGGTGATCTGACTTATGATGTGGAGCCGGTGGCCATTTTGGATCGGCAGGTTCGAAAGTTGAGGTCAAAGGACATAACTTCAGTAAAGCTACAGTGGAGAGGTCATAAAGTCGAGGAGGCTACTTGGGAGACCGAGCGAGAGATGGAGAGAAGATATCCACACCTATTTGAGACTCCAGGTATGTTTCTAGACCAGTTCGAGGACGAATGTTTGTTTAAGAAGGGGAAGATGTAACGACCCGGCCAGTCGTTTTGAGAGTTATCGCCTCGTTTCCCCATTTATTGCTTATTTTGTACTTTATAGCTGTTATGTGACTTGTCGGGGTAGTCGGTTCGGGTCCGGAAGGATTTCAGAATAAAATGAGATACTTAGTCTCAATGTTGGAAGCTTAAGTTGAAAAGGTTGACCAGATGTTGACTTATAAGTAAATGACTCCGGAATGGAGTTTTGATTATTCTGTTAGCTCCGTTGTGTAATTTTGACTTAGGAGCGTGTTCGGATTGTGATTTAGAGGCCCGTTGTTGAATTAGGCTTAAAATGGCAAAAAATGGATTTTTGAAAAAGTTTGCACTTTTTGATATTAGGATAAGATTGGAATTTAGGAAGTTAGAGCAGGTCCGTAATGTCAAATATGACTTGTGTGCAAAATTTGGGGCCAATCGGACGTGATTTGATAGGTTTCGACGTCCTTTGTAGAAGTTGAATTTCCTTAGTTTCAATAGGCTTGAATTGGGGTGTGATTCGTATTTTTGAAGTTGTTTGATGTGATTTGAGGGCTCGACTAAATTTGTATGTGCTTTTAGGACTGGTTGGTATGTTTGGTTGAGGTCTCGGGGGCCTCGCGTTGATTCCAGATGGTTAACGGATCAAAAGTTGAACTTAAGAAGTTGCTGAAGTTGGGGTATGCTGGTTTAATCGCACCTGTGGAGCTTTGATCGCTGGTGTGAGCTCGAGGGTGAGGGCTCTAATGCGCAGATGTAGAGTTTGGAGGGGTGTGAGCATGTGGTCGCAGGTGCGAAGGATTTTCCGCACCTGCGTGGTCGCAGGTGCGGCGAGAGGGGCGCGCAGGTGCGTTAGGGAGTTCTGCATCTGCGTGACCCTAGATGCGACACGAGGACCGCAGAAGCGGAAGTGGGCAGATGAGCTGGGACCACAGAAGCGACTTGGATGCTCGCAGAAGAGAGCCCGTAGAAGCGGAGTGAGGAACCGCGGGAGCGGATTGAGCCGCAGATGCATGGGTGATGTCGCTTCTGCGACACCGCAGAAGCGGTTAAGTTCCCACAGAAGCGGAAGTGCTGGGCAGATTATTAAATAAACGTTTGCGGTTTTGGCCTCATTTCAAACATTTCAAGCTCGAGTTTGGGTGATTCTTGCGAGAATTGTTTAGGGTATTCTTGAGGTTAGTCCTTGTGCTCATTTTCGATCAATAATATTACTTTTCCATTGATTTTCCTACCTAGTTTGTGTGTATTTAAGGTGTAAATTAGAAGTTTGAGGCTAGGGATTTAGAGAGTTTGATTTGGGGATTTGGGTGATGATTTGGTGTCGTAGTTTGATAAATTTGGTATAGTTAGACTCGTGGTTGAATGAGCTTTCAGGTTTTGTAACTTTTATCGAATTTCGAGAGTTGATTTTTGACTTTTAATTAATATCTTAGCATTTTCTTATAGAGTTGATTCCTTTAGCCCGTATTGATTATATAGAATTATTTATGGCTAGATTCTAGGCATTCGGAGGCCGTTTCGCGAGGCAAGGATATATTGGAGTAGAGATTTGCTCGGATTGAGGTAAGTAACAGTTCTAAATCTGGTTCTGAGGGTATGAAACCCCGTATTATATATCTTATGACTGGTTTGGAGGTGACGGGCGTGTGGGCATGTACCGTAGGAATTGTGACTTGGTCAAATTCCATGGAACTGTATAATTTAAATTCTGTTGTTATCTGTATATTCTCCGTGTGTTATAACAAATGAACTGCAAACCATGTTAGAAATCATGTTTAGGCTACGTATTGGTGCTGTAGGGACCCACAGAGACCGTGTTACATGTTAATTGCCTGCTAAATTGCTATTGTACTCAGTCTCTATTTTACTTGCATATCATATCTCAGTCTCTTTTGTTCCTTGTTGATAAATTACATCATTTATGTTCGGGCTGATTCTTCATGATTTCTGAGTGCCCGAGAGACTGGAGAGGTTGGTGATTGAGTTAGGGCCTGAGTGCCGAGCTGTGAGTAATATATATATATATATATATATAAAGA
>AWOL01S0057322.1:59972-77635 GCA_000715115.1 Nicotiana otophora
TGCATACCGCAATGAGCCTTATGGCTGTATATATGTGGATCGGTTTGCACGCCGCAACGAGCCTTATGGCTATATCTATTTATGGGATCGGGCTACACGCCGCATCATGTTTCATTGATTTATGCCATGATTGACTTGATATAGCGCTTGGGATGAAGGAGTCCCTTCGGAGTCTGTACACACCCCCAGTGAGCGTAAGTACCTACTGAGTGCGAGTACCGAGTGCTGAGCGAATGAGAGGAATGAGTGATTGTGAGGTTGGAGTAAATGGGAGGACTGAGTGACTACTGCTCCGAGAGGATGTATTTGATTTCATTATTGCTGCACTTATCTTTCATACCTCACGGTCCTGAAATTTCTGAAAGATATTATATTCTGCTTCACTTGGACTTGCCATGAGTTAACTGATTTGACTTAAATTGTCGAACTTAAGAGCATGCCTACTTTCCTATGTTGAAATTACTGAAATTGAACCATAATTGTAAAGCTCATCACTAATTTCAGATCTTTATTTAGTCTTGTTAGTTACTGAGTTGGTTGTACTCACGCTACACCTTGCACTTCATGTGCAGATCCAGGTGTTTCCGAACATGGTGGATGTTGATTCACTACGTATTTAACCCTTCGGAGATCTCGAGGTATCTGCTCAGTGTTTTCGCATACCTTGTTTCTCCTTCCTTATCCTTCCACTTATTGTATTTAGTTTCGGACTATTATAGACAGTGTTTTCCAGACTTGTGATGTATAGATGCTCATGTACTCTAGGACACTCCGATGGTTGGAAATTTCCACGTTGTGTTTTGGGTTTCTATCCCGTTTATTAGAATTTTTATTGTTTAAACTGCTTTAATTCATTTTTTGTTAAAAGTGTTGGAGTTATTTGGAAATGTTAGCTTGCCTAGTACCACGATAGGCGCCATCACGGCAGTTTAGGATTTTGGGTCGTGACATTACCTCGTCAAGCAGTTTATCTGCTTGCTAAAAGGAAATGCTTTTGATTGGTATACAGACCTCGAGGCGGGATCTATGGATAGCTGGGATCAACTAGAGCAAGAGGTCCTCATTCGCTTTTATAGCACAAAGGGCACTGTGAGCATGGTGGAACTTACAAATACTTGTCAACGGAAGGGTGAACCAGTTATCGCCTTTATCAATCGTTGGATGAATGCAAGCCTCAATTGCAAAGACAGACTTAGTGAAGCTATTGGCACAGAGATGTGCATTCAAGGCATGCATTGGCGACTGCGCTACATCTTGTAAGGTATCAAGCCTAGCACATTTGAAGAACTTGCTACTTGTGCCCATGGCATGGAGTTGAGCGTGGCCTCTGCTGGAAATGAAAGGTTGTTCATCTATGAGCTTTGCAAAGGGAACGACAAGCAAGAAATCAGGAAGTGGACCAAGTTTGTACCCAACTCTGAAAGTAGAGAAGCTATGAATGTCAACACATCACTTGTGAAGTTCACAACGACGGTGAGCAAGAAGCAGAGTATGAAATCCACTTCTTTTCAAGATAAGCCAAGTGGAAAGTTGACTCTAAAAGAAATTCAAGAGAAGGAATACCAATTTCAGGATTTTTATGTGCCATCAACTTTTGAATAACTCCTCGAGTTAAAGCTCATTGAGCTTCCGGAGATGAAGCGGCGAAATGAAGTTGGAAAAATGAATGACCCAAATTACTACAAATACCATTGAATTGTGAGCCACTATCTGGAGAAGTAATTTGTCTTCAAAGACAAATTTATGGGCTTGGATCGTGAAAAGAAGATCGTGCTTGAAGATGAGAAAGCAAGCACAAACCATGTCTCTATCACCTTTGGCTCATTCGGTCCAGATGAATTATGTAGTTTCAAAGAAAGTAAAGATGAAGAATTACTGGAGAACAACAAAGCCAAAATTGATCAGTCTGGTGATGATGAAGGTTGGACGTTAGTGGGTCATCATAGGCTCCACAAAAGAAGCCTACGAAAAGAATCAATAGAACAACCAACAAGAAAAATGATGGTAAAAAGACCGAGAAAACAGAATCCAGTTAAGCATTTGAGGAAAGCAGAAGTGGAAATGCACCACCCTCAAAAGCCATGATGTCCAGCGACATTGGTGGAGCTTTTGCCAAGTTGTATCTACACGAAAATTTTCCATAATGGTATCGAGGCCTCTCGTTTCAATGCTGATAAAGGAGAAGAGACGAGTAATGACTCACCGTTAGCACCATCTTCGGAAAAGACCATTGAGTCCATTCTTCAGGAAGTTAATGTTTGCAAGGAAAAGGTCAAATTGACGCATGATGACATTCTACTAGGTGACGGTCCTCATAATCGTCCATCATACATGGTTGGCTATATGCGCGATGAAAGGGTAAATCGAATTTTGATTGATGGAGGATCCTCAGTAAACATCTTTCCAATTCACATTGTGAAGGAACTTTGAATTCCCATGGATGAACTCTCAGAAAGCCACTTGATGATTCAAGGAGTCAACCAAGGGGGGCAAAGAGCGATAGGCGTAATCAAATTGGGTATCACCATCAGAGATATGCAATCAAATACATGGATGCATGTGATCGATGCAAAGACTTCATATAACGTCTTACATGGAAGGCCTTGGATATATGAGAATAAAGTGGTTCCATCTACCTACCATCAATGTTTGAATTACTAAAAGGATGGGGTCGAGAAGAAGATAGCTGCTGATGACAAGCGATTCACTGAGGCTGAGTCAAACTTCGTCGATGCAAAGTTCTACTTGAGCAACCATGTTGTGAAAGAACTAAAAGCTGATGATGTCATGAAGATCAAGAATGACTAGTCCACAACTAAAAGAGCTGAGGTGACTGCTGATAAAGCCAAAGCTATTGTTGAGGAGGTACACCCTAACTCGAATAAATCTTATAGATAGAACATTATGTCCAATGGCAAGAAAGTAACTCATGCGCTCCGCTATGTCCCTAAAAAGAAGAAAGAGGAGGGCGAATCATCAAATCTCCAAACCAATATGCTAAGAGGATTAACTCTTCTGATCAAACGAATTGAGGTAGTAAAGCTATCCTCAACTCTACTTGCAGGGTTTGTGGACCAAAATCATTTGCAGAATGTGGCACTCCCTACAAAGCGTACAGATGAAGGCTTTGATCCTAATTCTTACAGGCTATTTGCAAAAGTTGGATATAATCCCAACGAGCCATCAAAGTTAGGGAAGCTCCCATCATAAGCTGCTACAAGGCAACCACGTGAAGGTCTAGGATATAAGCAACTGTCACCAGTTCGCATCTCTATAAAAAGGGCAAGCAATAATCACATCACTACGCAAGATGAACCTGGCGCTTCCAATAGGCCTACTGCCTTTGATCGTCTTAGAAAATCAACTATAAGGACTTCCGTATTTGAGAGATTTGGTTCGTTAAAGAAGGGGAACAAGTTCCAGAGAAATCATCAAAGCATAAGAACACCCGATTCTCCCAGAATCCAGAAGATCTCTAAGGATTTCCAAAGTTTTGTTCCTTCTAGAATGAGTCGACAAAAAAAACATGTGGTTTCATATAAAGAAATACTGAAGGTAAAGCCATATACTATGGTCTACACTAGGGAATGTGATGAAGACGAAAAAAGTGTGGGTTCTACGTATCATGCTACTGCACAAGGTGAGCATGGTGTTTCATCTATAATGAAGGGTGATAAGAAATTGGAGGATGTTTCACCGTGTTATCACATATCCTTCTTTGATGGGGACCCTCAAGAAGATGAAGATGTGAAAGAACTTAAAGAAGGGGTGAAGACAATGGTTGATTCTTTAAAAGAAGTTAACATTGGCTGATGAAGAACCAATGCCCACTTACCTAAGTACTTTACTAGCACTCGATGAAGAAAACACTTATAGCGAGTTACTCAAGGAGTTCAAGGATGTCTTTGCTTGGAGTTACAAAGAGATGCCTGGCTTGGACCGTAAAGTAGCAGTCCATCACCTTGCAGTTAAGAATGGGTGCTTGTCCTGTTAAGCAAGCTCAAAGGTGCTTTAGGACGGATTTGGTTCCCTTGATTGAAAGTGAAGTTAACAAACTCATTGAAGTTGGTTTTATTCGTGAAGTTAAATACTCAACATGGTTTTCAAGTATTGTTCCCGTGAGAAAGAAGAATGGATAGATTCAAGTGTGTGTTGACTTTAGGGATCTCAACAATGCATGCACTAAGTATGAATTCCCGCTTCCTATTCCAGAGCTCATGATCGGCACTACTACTAGGTACGAGGCAATGTCATTTATGGATGGTTCATCAGGCTATAACCAAATTCGCATGACACCGAAAGATGAAGAGCTTACTGCATTCCGTACCCCTAAGGGTATTTATTGCTACAAGGTAATGCCTTTTGGCTTAAAGAGCACTGGTGCTACTTACCAAAGGGCTATGCAAAATATATTTGATGACCTTCTCCACAAGAATGTCGAATGCTATGTTGACGACTTGGTGGTAAAATCAAGAAAAAAGAGCGACCATTTGAAAGACTTGAGAATTGTATTTGAGTTGCTCCGGAGGTACCAAATTAGGATGAATCCATTGAAATTTGCCTTTGTAGTTACTTCTAGAAAGTTCCTTGGTTTCATTGTCCGGCATCGAGGGATCAAAATTGATCAATCCAAAGTTGATGCAATTTTGAAAATGCCTAAGCCTCGGGATATTCATGAATTGAAAAGTTTGCAAGGAAAGCTAGATTATCAAGCTCGATTGTCTCGCGCCTTCAATAAAAGAGTTCGCCCAAGATCCTTTCAAGTAGGAGATCAAGTCTTTTCCATATGAAGATCCATTATTACTTCCTATAAACATGTAGGGAAGTTCACTTCAAAATGGGATGGGCCATATGTCGTGCAAGAAGTTTATTCAAGTAGAGATTACAAGTTGGTTGATGCATATGGCATGAGAATCGGCCCTATCAATGGCAAGTTTTTGAAGAAGTATTATCCTTGAAGTTGCAATGCCCCTTAACGCAAGATCATAAATTGTATATTACTCCTGGCTCGCAGGAGTATAAATTGTGTACGACCAAAAAAAAAGAGGTCCGCTAGGTTGAAAACCTCGAAAGAGACGGCGTAGAAAAAAGTTAGGACGTTAAAAAATATTACCCATTCTGAACTACGGTATGAATTGATCCTCTTCAGCGAGGTACATAGGCATCTTAGAGTTTCATTCTAAGTTCAATCGCATGAGTTTAAAAATATGTATCACCCCTAGCATTGTACAAGTGAAGTACGCCGAAATAAAATCTGGTTGTTGGCACCTAAACATGGGAGCTTTACCTTATAAAAAGTTTGATGGCTCAATGTGGGCAAGTTTATAGGCTTGATAGTAGATTAGTATCTCCGAGGAGATGGTTAAAATTATTTTGAAGGAGGTAAAATCTTAAAGTTGAAGTTTTAAGTCCACCGGCATTTAAGTGGAGGTCTTCAAACGTTCGTCACGTACAGAATCCGAACCCGTAAAATCCATCAGGTCTCCAAATAAAATGTTTCTTCATTTAAAGGTGCTTCTATGTCAAGGTATCACCTTCTTGGACAAAGACGCTCAAAGCTGAAAATCCCAACGAGGATAAATACGAAGGTAAAACATAAAGCATTACCTAGAACTATCCTAGAGGAAGTTGATATTAAATTTTGGATATGTCTTAAATTTTGAAGTCTAGTTTTCGACAAATTAAACGGTTCTTAATTTTGACATTTCTCCATCAAGATATGATTTTTTTGTGAAGCTGCGCTAATCTAAAATTGTCAACGTGGTGGAATCTAAAGTTGGTTTCAAAATATCATCTGTAGCGATTCTGAAGTTGTTTGATTGGGAATTTTGGATATGTTTTAGATTTTGAAGTCTAGTTTTCAAAAACTCAAACGGTTCAGAATTTTGACGTTTTCTACTCCAAGAGATGAATTGTTTGGTCAGACTGCACAAAACTGAAATTGTCAACATGGTAGATCTAAAGTTGGTTTCAAAATATTATCTGAGACGATTCTGAAGGTGTTCAATTTCAAATTTCGGATATGTCATAAATTTTGAAGTCTAATTTTTGAGAAATTAAATGGTTCATGATTTTAACATTCTTACATTTAGATATGAATTTTCTACCACAAATGTGCAAAGCTGACGAGCAATATTGTGTTCACAGGAAGCAAATTGAAGAGTGAAAATTCAAATCTAGAGAACCTCTAGACGTCAACAACAACAATGTTTAAAAGAAAGTCAAAGCCTACTACATTGGCGTCAATATACCAGAATAAGAAAGCACTTGCTGATGTTAAACTATGAAACACATAGTAAAAATATCCATGAGAATGTGCAATATAAAGCAAAACAAAAGAAGATTTTTCGCTAATCAATTAAATGCAAAAGAAAAAGGCAAATAAAATACTTTATATAGGCTAATCTAAACATAACTTGTAATTGACCAAGTCTTGAAGGGTAGCCTCTAAGTATTTCTTCCTCTTCTCTACGTTGGCCAAATCATCAGTAATCGCCAAGGAAGTATCAGAACATCTACGGTACTCCTCTTCAGTAGATGAGACTCTAGATTCAATCTCTTCAACCTTTTTCTTGGCAGCATTTCGGAGAGCTCTTAACTGCTTCACCTTCTCCTTGGCCTCTTTGAGAGATTGACTGGTGGTAGATAGTTCCTCGACCTTCTCTCCTTTCTCAGTCAAGAAAAGATCAAGATCTTCCTTGGCTTTTAAAAATGACTCTAATTTTTTAACTTCCACGACCTTATCGGAAAGAGTCGACAGTGCCTGGTTATACGAAGTGGGAAGCTCAAAGAAAGATTTCAATAGGTTCTTCAAAGGGAAAATATCCACACCCTTTCCATACATCTCCTCGAGAATCACTTGGACTTCATATGCAATAGAATAAGTACGGTCTGCAGTAAGGTCGAAGAGTTTAGCATGAATTTCAGTCCAAGCATCTAAGATGAAATTCTTGTAAAGTGTCAAGACAACCTTTCTTCCATCAAAGATATACATTGTTAGTGTTGGTCGTTCGTGAAAATTAGACCCTAATTTTGCTTTAGCTCCACTATGAGGATTGGAAGTAGCCTCTAGCTCAGACTTAGATGTCACTGTTCGTGAAAATAAACAGTTAGTGCAGTCACTCGAGTATCATGGGTTGACAAGAAAGTTCAAATCATTACCTCTTTAATGGTTGTCAAAGTTCTTAAAGCACTAACATCGTCATCAGGAATCTCTACCACATGCAAATTACTGTCTCTTGGCTTATCCGAATGTGGTTTCACTTTCCTCCAAAAACGTCTCCACGACTGCTACTACTTTTGTCTTAGATGGTTGTTTGTTAGAAGCTTGATGAGTTTGAGCATGCGTCTTGTCTTTTTGAACTTCTTCATATGGAGTTTTCTTTCTTTTATGTGGCACAACCACTGTGGATTTCAGGGGAGGAGGCTTGTCTTTCTTGCAATGCTCTTGAAGTGTTTTGGCGCGATGGCAATTAGCCCAACAAAAGTTACCAAGGATTCCAAATGATCTTCAAGAAATGTCTACACGTACATTTAAGTTCTAAAAGTTTTTTAAAATATTATAATGCAAGTTGTTCAATCATATTTTGACATTTAAAATGTGGAGTTAGTAACTTGTCTCCATCCACCTCGAACAACTTGTGTATTTATAAATTTTGCCTCCCTATTTGTAAATTAGCGTGTTTATCTTATTCAATTTTCCTCATCTAAAAATATTAAACGTTGGAAGGAGGGAGTTTTTTGTGTCAAAAATTTGTTTTCCAGGTTTAATATAATTCTTTTGTTGCTCATTTAATAAATAGCTATTCCTGATTGTTAATTGGCTAGCTCGTTCAATCACCTTAAATTTGTAGTATACCTGGACCATCTAATTTGATGCTTTAAAAGATATAAACCTCAAAAAATAAAAACAAAAAAAATAAAACCACTTGAGCACTAAGATAAAATAAATACATAATAGCTTGCAACTTTTCAAAGTTTTAGCATTTCACACAACCTGTTATTATTTACAGGGAATGAAAACAAATCCCAAATTCACACCAAGATGGAACAAATTAAATAGAAAATACCTAAAAGCTCCCAATAATCTACAGAGAGTCTTAGAATAACTTAAAAGAATTTGAAGACTTGACCGATTTCAAGTCACTGGAGGTCGGAGATGGTTCACCGCCGGCAGGTAAGTCGGCGAGGGCGGCCGCCATCCGGCGAATGCTGACGGAACGAGCAGTTCTGAAGCTGTAGGATCTTTTGGTCTTTGAAAATATGTTGGACGACTTAGATAAAATCAAATAAACTAGAGCTTGAACTAGAACAAATAGAACAACTTTAATCAACATGCTACTATCAATTTCCATGTTGTTTTGCTTCTTTGTTGGGAAAAAGGTTCTTGAAAAAATATACGAATTGGAAAGAGAGGGAAATTTAATAAATCAGAAGTGAAAGGAAAGATATGTTGAGGTAAAAGGGCATGCAGAAGACGTATTTATATAGAGTTAGCCGACCTCTTTGACTTGGCTTTACCATTGACATTTAGAGAGGAAGCATCTCAAGGAAAAGGGTTGCATGGAAATTTCTATGCTAGCTATGAATTCAACTCGTGCCACGTGTGTTCTAGAGGTTAATTTACGTACTTCTCATGATTATTGACATTTCCAAGTAACGCATTTTGATTAATCTCATTAGATTCAACAAAGGAAAATAGAATCTTGAAAAAAGGAAAATAGAATTTTAAAACTTGTGATTGAACTAAGAGCCCGTTTGGACATAAGAAAATTTTCTTCTTTTTTTTTAATTTTTTTTAAAAAATAATGTTTGGTTATTAAAATCTTACAATTTTTCTAATCTCACTTGAAAATGCATTTTCAAATTTGAAAAACTGGTGAGAACCAGTTTTTTAATTGAAAATGAGAAGGTTGCTGGTGTTTAGTTGCAAAATATGTTAAAAAAAAGGACATCTAAATATGTTACAAAAATTATAACCAAACACAACTTCATCTTCAATTCAAATTTGATCCTTCTAAGTCATGAATATTTTATGGCTATAATTTATCTAATTAAGAGAAAACAGATAAATGTAAATTTGAATTATTTTTAAATATAGAAATGTTGTTAGGTATTTTCCCTAATTTTGTTAACATATTTGATTTTCCTATTCCTTGATGGAAGGGTAATATATTTACCATAAATTGTTTTACCTTTTACAAAAAAAATATAATTCTTCTGTATTTGGCTAGTTCTTTTTCTTGGAGGAAAATATTTTGGACTTCTATAAATTGAGGATCCTTCTAATTTAGTAGAATCCACAATATGGCCTTAATAAGGCGTTTGAGAGTCTTTTTATGGGAAAAATTTGTGAGACAAGTGTTAGCATGGCATTTGTGTTTGCCTCTTTGTGAGGTTGTTTGATCTCTCGATATTTTGTACTCTCTTTTATATAATGGATTGCTCATCTCTGCCTGTGGATGTAGGTCAATTGGCTAAACCACGTTAAATATTTATGTCTCTTTTGGTATATATCTCTCTTGATATTTGATTTATCATCGTTTAAAATTTATTTTATTAACTTTCGCATGACATTTGATTATTTCGATCATAACAAATTTGCCATTCTTTTTTAACATACTAAAAATAAAAGTGTGACATACGCGGAGTACTATTTTTTTAATAAAATTCCTTATGAAATAACATAGATGAATGATTCTTGGTTCTGTTTCAGACGTTCAGTCAGACTGAATAACAATAAACTGACTGGAACACTGGCACCATGGAATAAGCAAGTATAATAATCCTTTACCAGCATACAAGATACTTAGACATAAAATATACAACTTTCGTTAATGATTGAATATGTTACTACTATTTAGTTTACATAGCTTTTTCAGACCAAAAGAAATAATAAGAAAAGGCTATCTCTCCTTTTGGGCGGTTTGACCTAAGTTGGACCACGTAGTACTTATTCTACCAATGTTTATCAAAATCAATCTCTAAAAAGACTGAAACTCTTGTACAAAAAATAAGTAATAAAAGTGGTTGAAGGACACGAACTCTAAAGAAAAAAAAAATAGAAGTAATTTGGGCGAAATGCATTTACTTGACCGTCAAGATCAATCATAGGAAGGTCCTAGTGATAAATACGCACCATCTTACGTGTTGCAGAATGCAGACGCAGCATTTATCACGTGTCTTTATCCATAATCAAAACGACAAAACCGTCCCACCAACGAGTGAATAAAAATAAAACTTTTATTTCACGACCTAAAGGAAAGAGTCGTGTTTTATACTAGTCAATGACAGAATAGATTCCTTACAGCGACCGAGACCGGATTTTTGCTAAAAGAATTTATAAAATAAAAGTTAAAAAATTAAAAGAAATTGTATTTAGTAGGAATTGAACTAATGATCTCACAATGATTTTGAACTCCCTTAACCACTAAGCTATACTTTTGGATTATCTCAATGAGATTCAAAACATAATATATAGAAGTAAAAATTAAATTTTGTCTTATATATATAATGTAATTTTTCGGCGAAGGAGATTCTGGTAAACCCTCTTCCGCTCCGTTCCCTATAACTGTTTTGGAAATATCTGAATCAACACCTTAATTATTTTACAGGGCACATGTTACCTCCCATCAACATAGTTATCAAATAACTTTATTCATTAATAATAGACGGAAAAAGACCAAGTTATGTTTTCTTTCCTCTGAAATAAAACTTCTCACGAATTTCATACCATCCCATGGAATGTCTTAGAGAACCAAACGTCATTGTTCATCTGTTTTAATTTATGTAAATCTATTTTCTTTTTAGTTCGTGCCAAAAACAATGACCAATTTCCCTATTTGGAAATAATTTATCTTTATGCAATGATTTATATTCACACAAAATATATGTGCCTCATTTTATATCACAAGTTTAAAAGATTTATATCCACACAAAATATATGTGCCTCATTTTACACCACAAGTTTAAAAATCTTTTCTCTTTTCTTAAACTCCGTGCCCAGTCAAATGGGTTCACATATGAGTACTAAAGTTCTCTTGTAAGTACAAACAAACACATACAAAACCCAGCACGTAATGCGAATTCCTCAAACCCTTACCAGAAAAGTCCACTGTAACATAATAGAAAGCTAAAGTTGTAGGGTTGCGGTCAGAAGGCCACGTAGTACATTGAAAAAATGATGACCAAATGGCTATTCAAGAGTTTTTAAAACGAGAGAACCCTCACTTTCAACCCAACATCGTTGCCAAGCTAAGTAATCACCACTATAGTTAAATAGCACCACCAACTTTTCTAGAAAGAGTAAAGCAAATTATAGTTCAACCAAAAATTGTGAATGTTATTAATGCTTGTAGTTGTACATGTATCACAACAAAGTACAACTTTGACAAGCAACACATAATATTGCTATAACAAAATGAGGCTTTTGTCACTATCTATTTTGATTATTGAGCAGAAGCATGGTTATCCATCACAGATTTACAATTTTCCACACGATATATGTCAGAAATTATTCTCTCGGATGTTCCTAATTAGTAAGTAACAACTACACAGTACCTGCAAAAGGAAATATAAAGGTCAAATAATTTAGTATAATAAAAAGATATAGTGCATCACTGTTTCAGATATCTCGGGCATGCATTTCAGCTAAAACAAAAAATCACTTAAAAGATCAAAACATATTCAAGCAAACAGAACCCAACTAAGTCTTCCATATTTGATTTTTCAGAGTCCCAACTAGCTCATAAAATCCCTTCCTAAAACATGATGTCATTAGATGGTAACTCAGGCAAAATCCTAAAAGGTTCAAAACCCTTCAAATGATCATATGCTATACATGTAAACAATGCAGAATATTACTCCCCTTTCCAGTTGATATGAACTTATTTCCTTTTTGGTCCGTTCCAAAAACAATGACCCCTTTCTAAATTTGGAAAGAATTTAGCTGAAACTTCCAATTCTACCCTTAATGAGAAGTTTTTAAAACCTTACAACTACTCTGGATCCCTTTTTGACTTATTTAGGAGCACAAATTTCAAAAGTCTTCATTTTTCTCAAACTCTGTACCCAGTCAGACAGATTCACATAAATTGGAACAGAGGGAGTACTAATTAACAATATTCTCTTCGATTTTCTTTGTCTTTTCCTTTATATCTTTAGGCAGTAAAAAAGCAGTAATATTCTATTCTTTGCTTTAACCCATCAATCCTAAAAGGCTCGGATATGTAACACCAGTATGAATTGTATGTGGTAAAATATGTTCATATTAAATACTCACATAATAGAGCGACACGTGAAATCGGAGACAGATGGAAAGCGAGACAGGTGGAAATTAAGTCCGGGAGCAGCAATCTCGGTAAGCCCCAAAGAGAATGTTGCTTATGAATGCCTGTCATCCGATAACAGTCAATGAAGAATATTCTACAGTATTAAATACATAGTTCGTTATAGAGAATATGGCATTCATAGCTTGCCGTTACACATTCTTCGATGGCCATCATAATTGTCATTTAAGAGGGGTTTGATCCTAGGACCTTGTTCCCTAAGTGCAACTATAAATAATGAGTTAACCAGCCATTGTAGGGGACGAATTTTCTGACAAACTTATGCTATAAACTATTCAAAAGCTTAATAACATTTCATTTCTTGCTTATTTATATTGTCATCACTGCCTTCGAAAGTTCTGTTCCCAGGATCAGGCTATTCACTGTCTTATCTCGATTTTAATGTTAAGTCTTGTATTTGTATCTAGTTTATTTATTATTTTGGGATCAAATCGATTCGCTTGTCTATAAACCACGTATAAATTTAACTGTACCATTGGGTTGATCTTTATATCTATTACTAACCTATTTAATTCTTTGTTTCTTAGTGGAAACAATCATAAAGATGGCATATAACGATGTCAACGTCGCACACAACGTTGAGGCCCAAGGAAATCAGCCTCAACACGAAGACTCGATCAGTGATACTTGCATTGCGGGGGACGAGCCATACTAGTCCATGACGGGCAATATCCATGATATGTTCGGGAGGCGACTCCTGATGATGTTGAATATGAGCACGTGCGGAAACAGTAAGAATCCTGAGGGAGCAACAAAAGGCTATTATGGGCCTCTCTCGCGACAGGATCAAGTCATGACGGAGTTGAGGCAAGCGTTGCCGGGTGCTTCCAACAACGCGAATGGATGAGGCCCAGTTCCTCCTGGTGCTCCCATAAACCAAACAACACAGAGGGTTGATAACAACACCCCGAGGGGTGAGGTCGGCTTCGACAGGGCCGGGGGGAGGGGGGAAGGGACGATAGCAGATCCTGTAACAACAATGAGAATAATCCTTTTAAAACCGAACTCATGCTGTTTATGAGGGAAATAAATGCCCAGATGGACCAAATTCCGGGTGCACATCCAGTATTGAAAGGACCGGATTCAAATAAATACACCTAGTTGTTGTTCAAACTAAGCGCGGCACCGTAGTCGATTGTGAAGCGGTTCAAGATGCTAGACGTGCCAAAATATGATGGGACTTTGGATCCTCAGAAGCACATCACCACCTATACAACGGCAGTGAAGGGAAACGACTTAGCTCCGCACGAGATTGAGTTAGTCTTATTGAAAAAATTCGGGGAGACCCTCACGAAAAGGGACTTGACATGGTATTCGCTTTTACCCGAGCACTATATAGATTCCTTCAAGATGCTCGCTGATTCTTTTATCAGGGCCCATGCTGGGGCCAGGAAGGTACATGCCCGAAAGGCTGACATATTCAGGATTGCGCAAAGAGAGTCTGAATTGCTGCGGGAGTTCATGACCAGATTCCAAAAAGAAAGGATGTTGCTACCGGTCGTGCCAGACGAATGGGCATCTGAGGCATTTACTAAAGGGCTGAACCCGAGGAGTTCTGACGCTTCCCTGAAATTGAAAGAAAGTATGTTCGAGTTTCAGGCAACAACATAGACAGATGTTCACAATATGTACGAGTTGAGAATAAGAACTGAGGATGACCAGCTCGGTTTTCCGGCATCAACCAAGGGCCGAGACCGAGAAAAGAATAAGAGAGAGGTGAAAGATAATCTCGACATAGATCGACTGTCTTCTAGAGGGCGATTTTTGCCCTACGAAAGGACCGATCGGCAGATAGGTTCGCCACTGATAGGAGAGCGGATCACAGTCAAAATAATAGATCGTTGCAAGACAAGGAGGTACTACCTACCCCAGGTTGTTAGAATACAACTTCAACGTCACTGTAGTTGAAATAGTGTCGGCTATGAGGAACATTAAGGAATTACGATTCTCGAGGCCGATGTGATCTGACCCCAGTAAGAAGAATCCTAATCTATGGTGCGAGTACCATGGGATCAACGGCCATCGGACTGGGGACTGCCGATATCTACATGAAGAGGTGGTGACATTGCTGAATAATGACCATCTCAGAGAATTATTAAGTGACCAGGCTAAGAACAAATACGGTCGCAATCGGGATAAAGCGGAACCCTCAAAAGTAGGAGAAGATCCTCCTCTCTAATGATCAACATGATATTTTTGGGGGGGAGGGGGGAACGAGATTAATAGTGTAACCTTTTCGGCAGCAAAAAAAGTCCAAGGTATCAGTGACCCATAGTAAGAGAATCCGGGAAGTCACTGAGGAGGACATTACCTTCACGGAGGAAGACACGGATGGACTCATACTACCGCACAACGATGCCATGATAATTTCTCTTAATATTTTAGATTTTAAAATTAAACATGTTTTGGTGGACCCGGGGAGTTCAGCCAACATTATCCAATGGAGAGTGTTGGAATAAGCCAAGCTAATCAGAAGCATTATTCAGGCCACAAAGCTCCTCGCTGGGTTCAATTAAGCAAGCGTAACAACCTGAGGGGAAATCCTGCTGCCCACGAATGCCGAAGAGGTAATGAAGAAGATCCTTTTGAAGTAGTAGATGGAGATATGGATTATAATATCATTCTTGGAAGACCATGGCTGCATGAGGCGAAGGCTGTGCTGTCAACATACCATCAACTTCTGAAATTCCCAGCTCTAGAGGGAATTAAAAAATAAGAGGAGATCAACCGGCAACAAGTGAGATGAACGCAATCTCAGTTTCCAGTATCAAAGGGAAGGAGCATGCGACATAGCAATTATTGGAACCGGCGTTTGCTTCCAAGCAGAACAAATTCAATAGGGTTGAGGAGTCGCCATCATCCTATCATGTATCAAGATACTCCAGGTGCCAGAAGAGACGGACACAACCAAATCCACAGTAGAAGAACTCGAGTAAGTCGCATTGTTCGAGAAATTCTTGGAGAGAAAGTTCCACTTGGGGACAGGACTAAACCTTGAACTCGGGTTAGGATCTATTAAATTTCTTAAATTTAACATTGATTATTTTGCGTGGTCGCATGCGAATATGACCGGTATTCTGCCAGAAGTGGTCGTGCACAAGTTAAGCTTGGATCCTAACATCCCTCCGATAAGGCAGAAGAAACTCCCTATTGCTGAGGTCAGAAATAAATTTGTCAAAGAAGAGGTAACTCGATTGCTTGATATTGGTTCAATCCGGGAGGTAATGTATCCTGACTGGCTAGCTAAAGTAGTAGTAGTGCCAAAAAGAATAACAAATTTCTTATGTGCGTAGATTATAAGGATTTAAATAAGGTGTGACCAAAAGACTCGTTCCCTTTGCCAAACATTGCTCAAATGATTGATGCGACGACCAGGCATGAGTTGATGAGTTTCTTTGATGCCTATTACGGGTACAACCAAATTAAAATGAACTCATAGGATCAGAAAAAATTTCATTCATAACGAACTTCGGCATATATTTCTATAATGTGATGCCTTTCGGGCTTAAGAATATCGGTGCCACTTATCAGAGGCTTGTGAATAAAATATTTGAAAAACAAATAGGAAAAACATGAAAGTTTACATAGATGATATGATGGTTATGACTTTGAACGCACGAGATCATCTTAAACACCTGCAAGAAACCTTTGACATCCTAAGGAAATACAACATGAAGCTTAACCCTGAAAAGTGTGCATTCAGAGTCAGCTCCGGTAAATTCTTAGGGTTCCTGGTATCGCAAAGGGGGATCGAAGTCAATCCCGATAAAATTAAAGTCATCAAGGACATCCCCGACTAGCTATCAAACGTGAAGGAGGTTCAAAGGTTAACAAGAAGACTGGCCCAAGCCACTAGGGTGGTTAGATAATCTTTGGCTCTATAGCAAAGTTCCTAACAGGAAATGAAGCTTGCTATCGGACTAAAGATTATCCAACCATTCACTAGTGGGACAAGTAATGACAATTCTAATTAGTAAGTAATGGCATTTTCTAATGAATGACAAGTAATGTCAATTTCTTATGAAACAAGTTGTACAAATTAGCCACAAGTAATGGTAATTTCTTGAAGCACGACGAATGCTTGTGTACTTCTTTTCAGCACAACGAATGCTTATGTACTGCTTATGTACTTTTGAAAGTGAAAGGAATAAAGTAAAGTTCTTTTATTTCCATCTTTTTTCTTGTCCAAATAATTAATTAATTTTATCATTTGAAAGTTAATCAAGTACTTCAAATATTAGTGCCGGAATAAACAGAAGACGTTCTCTTCAAGAGCAACGTAAACATAAGAGGGCCCTCTCTTATGAAACCCTCACAGTAAAGGGTTGGTTCCAGAAGAATTTATTCCCGGGACCCAAACGCTATCGGGCAAAAATACATCTGAAGCCTTGTATAATTAGACGCAAAAAATAAACTTTGCACAATGCTTAAATAAAAAGCACTACTATATAGCAACGTTCCAAGCAGCACAAGTACAAAAGTACGAAGTAAAAAATAAAAGGGAAAGAAAACAAAAAGCTAAACTACTGCATCCCCATAATCCGGGGGAAGAAAAACATTTGGGCCCCCAGGAGAAATAGGTGGGTCTGCCGTCGGATTGAGGTCTTGACCTTCATCATCATCCCCTTCAGGTTCTTCTTCAGTTCCCGAGAACAGGAACCAAAAGAGTCAGTCGCATCAGGTTGGATCGGGAGACCCCTTCGGGCAGTTGACTTCAGCTCACAGGCCTTAGCAATCTCGGCATCAATGTCAATGACGCTCGCTTTGGCTTCTTCCCAGGTTTTTCTCCTCATGCCACTACAAGAAAGAAGGCATTTTGCAACAATATTTTCTGTTGCCATATATTCAATGTTGCCAAAAATATTTTTGTCAACGATAAAAAAGTCAGTTGCACTCCGTTGCAGTAAACATCGATGGGAAAAGTATATGCAACAACAAAACATATTTGTTTCCAAAAGATAACTTAGCACATCAATATATATCGTTGTCATAAGTTATTTGTTGTTGGTAAAAGGTCAATGAAGTTGTGGATTATGAAGACATGTAGCAATAAAAATTATTATTGCGACAAAATTAGCTTTTTTTGCCAACAATACTAGTTTTTGCTAAACAAATTGGTGGTAAAGTTAATATTCTGTTATCAAGACTTTTAGCAACAACTATTATTGTGGCAATAATTACTTTTTTGCCAACAGATTCTCTAGTACTACTTTAGCAACAATTTTTGTGTTGTTACTAAATACACAATTCATATATTCTTTAAATTTTCACAAATACATGTAGAAATAATAAATTATATATATATATATATATATA
>AWOL01S0057322.1:79798-93267 GCA_000715115.1 Nicotiana otophora
CGTATATATATATATATATATATATATATACATAAAACTGATGCAGTGGATATACTAACTTTCAAAAATTAAATAATCCTAAAAAGTATATTTTTACTTACTAAGCGAACAAAAGCATCATATATCCAAGATACTTAAGTTCTATTCTAATAGTAATCCAAAAAATAAATCTTCTTCCAATAGCTTGTGTACTACATGAACCGGATGTGAGGAATGTTGTTTTACGCATGATCATCCTAAAAAGAAAATAAATATAATTAGATTTTGATAAAAAGAAACAATAAAGTACAAAAGTGCAAAATGAAAGCAGTGGAAGCTTATTTAACTGAAATAACTTACAACAATAATAACATACCCAGTATAATCTCACATAGTGAAGTCTGGGAAGGATAGTGTGTACGCGAACCTTACCCCTATCTTGTGAAGATTGAGAGGTTGTTTCCAATAGACCCTCGGCTCAGGACAACATAAGCACCACATTAATGAAAAGAAAGAAAAGAAGGGACAACAACGAGAAGTCATGCAAAAGTAGTACAAAAAATATCAAGATAGTAAGATGAACAAAATGATTTCGTAAAAGGAACTATCAACTTGAAAAGAGCTTGTGGAAACACAACATCAACCTCTAAAGCACTCGCAGAAACATGGTTAGGAATATCAGATTACTAATGCACAACTAGGAGAAAGAAACAATCACCCACAATCTGGATTATGTGCAAAGGTAAAGTGCATCATGCCTGAAAGCACTCTTGATTTAATGTTTATTTCAAACTATTTTGTATTTGGTATGGTTATCCTTTTTCCTTTTTTCTTTTTCCACAGCCGGGCATGAAGTTATATAATCCTGGTCACAAATAGCCTTTACATATTTCAAGTCATCCTCCCATGGGCATTCAGACCAAAAGTTCTTAAAACTTTCTTGAAACCAAAGACTTAAGAAAAACCAATAACATATTTTAATGAGAAATAACTGCAACAACTTAAGAAAATAGATATGTAAGCAGTGCAAGCTTGATTATAGTACTGCCCAAAATAAAGTTGCATCAGAACCTAGTAAATACTCCCAGAGATACAATACTATAGTCAAAATAAAATACTAGACAAAGATTGGTTTATTCAAATAGACTCATTTGCATATACAACCAAGAAACTTACTTTCACATGAACTAGAATAAGTTTATTTGCCATGGTATCATCCATAAGACTTTTAGGACTTGTCTCATCCGAATCATTTAAATTAGCAATCATGTCAAAAAGTACAGCAGAAAATCCAGTCTGTTAAACATTGTACAACTAAACTTAAACATGATAGAACCTCGAAGAAGCAAATTTATAACATCAAAAATACTAGAACAAGTTTTCTTTCAGTAGAACACAATAGTTTCTAGAGATTCAAATAAACAAACAACATCCACATAGAGCATTTTATACCTTGAATATCTAATATCTGATGTAGAAATGACAAATAGGCTAGTGTATGAGAACGTTCATTCTTCAAATCTAGTACCATAGGATATAAAACAGAACATCATGTATTAGACTAAGAAATATCTTTATCAAAGTATTTAAAACCAAGTATTGAAGTAGTAGTAAATTATAACCAATTATTAGAAAGTCATTGTTTACTTGAATAATTGTATTCCAGCACCCCAACAAAATAGCTCATCTCCAAAGATCACATCTAGATTACTGCTTCTTTAGTTTCTATTATAGCTGAAAATAGCAAATTCACTTTCATGTGCTTCACGACCATTTAGTGCTTAGTGTTCTGTTCTATTGAATTTCAAATGTAAAATTATGGCATATCTATAGTCGAAGAAAGTAATATATGTGTGTGATAATGACTAACATGAAAAGTGATGCTATCTCTTTTATTCTTAAGTAGTTTAATAAAATTGTTCTTGGGATCAAAAGCAAGTAATTGAAATTTTAACGCCTTAAACAAACTAAATACCTTGGAACTTTGCATATGGGATACTAGTGCCATCAAGCCATGTTTAACCGTTTTTTGATTACTCAATAGACGAGCTTCCATGACTTCGCATTTTTTTCGCTCCTCCTCAAGTTGACTTTCCACTTCTATTAGTTTGCACTCCACACTCTCTCGTTTATGGTGTTCTTCTTCCACCTCTTTTTGTTGTGCTTGCAGTTACTCTTTAAGTTACATGCGTAGACCTCCTACTAGCTGGCTTGACTCGCGATCCTTGACAACGACAATATCCTAACTTTTCTCCAACAAGTTTCACAGAAGCAACATTAACAATTGGGTCCATATCAGTACCCTCTTCCACTTCTTGAATTTGTTCAGCCACAATTTCTGTCAGCTTATCCTACAAACAATTATACAAGCTTAAACTTGCATTATTTGTTTCAATCAGCTCATATTCTAGGATAAAGATAAGAGTTCTGCATGTATATTAAATTAAGCAGAGGCATCATTAATCCAATGTCCTGACTTCATGTGAGTCATTTCCCAAAGTTTTTGAAGATTGGCTCTTTGCCAGTGCTAGAATCTCTCTGGAAGAAAAAATTATATTATGTTATTAAAGAAAAAATGATCAAAATTAGTCAAAACAAAGACATCTTACCGTATCATAAGACACTGCTTGGAAGGACTTTCTGCCACAAATATAATTCATTTCTTGTTATCCCTTATTAGTTTTATTTTGTGCACTCATTTGCTGCACGTATATGTTTTAATTTAAGTAAGAAAGTATAAGAAGAAACTAAGAAATATTATAAAGTTAAATTCATTTAATTTTGATGTACTCCTATTTACCTTAAAAGCATCAGAACTGAAATAGTCCACTAAGAAATTCCATTCAGCTTCATTAACTTCCGCTGGCATGTTCTGCAAGCTTTCCTCTTTCGTAGCAAATTTCTTGAAATGATCGTGGAGCCTAATACGACAATACCGGTATAAATTATTAGCTGTTTGAAGAATAGTATCTCGATTGTGTTGTGTGTCTGGAAGTTGAAAGGTGTCCTACACTCAAAAAATACTTAAGTGAGCTTACTTAGAATAGAATTTTCATTGTCTGCCAATGTGTTGAGGACCTTTCAGGGATAGTATGTGTATAGTTGGTTTACCACTAATAAATTATCAGTATACTTTATTTGTATACTTACATCCTTATTCTGATGAATTATTCAAGTTCAAAAATAATCTGGAATTTAGAATTTGCTTGTGTATTATCTTAGCTACCTCAACGAATAAGTAGGACTCGAACCATCTACTTCAGTAAAATCACCACTACAGATAGCTAGAAGCTGCTTCTTTGTTGTATGCTTTTCGTAAACTAAATTAATCAAATGCAACGTTAAAAAAGTAAGTTTATAAATAAGAATCCGATAAGCTTATCAAGAAAGAGACCAATTTTCTAGAATTTATCCGGTGATCGAGAAGAAACAAAGTGAATTACCAGTATATGAGAAACAATTCAATCTTTTGCTAGATTAAGGACTTTCTTCCATTTCTTGACATCATGCCTAACATGATGTAGAACTTTGACTGAAAGCTCAGTAACAAAATCTATAGCTCCAGGGCCTACTGCTACTGTTCTATCCTATGGAATAATCACCTCCGCCAACTTTCCATTGTCACTGCCTTTCCATTTCTTTTGAACTGAAAGCCCTATTGTCTTTCCCCTTCCCTTTCTCTTTTTTTCTTTCAACAACATAGGAAATATTTAGGTATATAGCAAATTAAATCTATACAAGCAAGGGATTTCAAAAGGCCAGATTTTTAACAAATGAATAACTTACCTGACTGACAAGAGTGGGTTGCTTTAGTGGTGAGCACCATCCACTTCCAACCAAGAGGTTGTGACAAGAGCAAGGTGATGAGTTCTTGGAGGGAGAGAGCCTAGGTCTATCAGAAACAGCCTCTATACCGTAGTATATGAGTAAGGTCTGCGTATACACTACCTTCCCCAGACCCCACTAGTGGGATTATACTGGGTTGTTGTTGTTGAATAACTACCTGGCTTTGAATTTATAACTACATCGGCAACAAGTTCAGTATTAGTAAAAATATGCACATTTATTGTCATGATAGGTTGTAACTTGTTAAACATTATATTATTGGACATTATTCGAATGTAAAAGTGAAGGAAGCAAAATGATAAGAAAAAGACAAGATATGTTCAGAAATAATGAGAAACAACTAAAGTTACAAAGCAAAAATCACAAAAAATAAAAAATAAAAAATAAAAGGAGTAGTAGAAAGTAGAAATTAACCATTTCGGTAGGGTGATTGATAAACAGAAGCCATGCGAAGAAAGCGATTGAAATAAGCAAAGTAGTTTTGAAGACTAGTTGAAGATTACAACCAATCATCATCCTCGTTTTCATTATATTCTTCCTCAGAAAGATATTCTTCATCTGTTGCAGAATTATTAAAGACATCCCCATTTTTATGATCAGATTCATCCCCATTTTCTACATCTACTTCTTCCTCATTATTTAGAGAAGGCGATTCAACACTCACTCCATCAATATCTTTTCTTTGTATTATTATGACATTATTATTCGATTCTGCTTGAAGGCTTGCTTCTTCCCTTTCAACCAAGTCAATTAATTGATATGGCTCTGCTTCATCTTCTTGTTCGGGAATATCATACAAATTTTGTGGTCTTACCCTTACCACAGCGTGCCATTTCTTACTTTGACCATGTTTAACATAATACATAGATTGAGCCCACGAGCCTAAAATAAATGGATCATTTGTGTAATGGAGTCGTGTCACATCTTCACGTATGTATCCATATGTAATGATCCAACCATTTATTTTGAGTATTATAGCTCCGTTCCCTCATTTATTTCTTATTCTACGCTCATTTATTATTGTGTGACTTACTGGGGTGGTTGGTTTGGTTCCGGGGATGTTTCGGAATGAATTGGGACACTTAGTCCCAAGGTTGGAAGCCTAAGTTGAAAGAGTTGATCAGATGCTGATTTATATATAAATGACTCAGGAATGGAGTTTTGATAGTTCTGATAGCTCCATATGTTAATTTTAACTTAGGAATGTGTCAAGATATTAATTTGAAGACCTGTACAAGATATTTGGCGTGAATTAGCAAAAGTTAGAAAATATTGAAGTTTGGAGAGTTGAGAAGTTTGACCAAGAGTTGACTTTATAGTTACCGGGCTCGAATTTTAGTTTCGGATGTTTGAATAGGTCCGTTGTCTCATTCCTGGCTTGTGTGCAAAATTAGAAGTTAATCAGAGTTGGTTTGACAGGTTTCGATACCGATTTTAGAACATGAAAATTTATTAGTCTCATTAGGCTTGAATTGGGGTGCGATTCATATTTTTGATATTGTTTGATGTGATTTGAGGCCTCGACTAAGTTCATATGATATTTTCGGATGGGTTGGTATGTTTGGATGGGGTCTCGAGGGGGAGGGGGAAGGGGGGCTCAGGAGTGATTCAGGTTGGAATCAAAATGAGTTTGGACTTGAGGAAATGCTGAAGTGTTTTAGGTCTGGTGCGATAGCACCTGTGAAGAATTGGTCGTAGGTGCGCGACCGCAAAAGCGACCAAGGGATCGCAGATGCGGTTCTGGGCGAGTTGGTTTGGTTGTGCAGATGCGAGGGATTTTCCGCACCTGCGAGGTCATAGATGCAGATGTGTGGTCGCAGGTGCAAACTGAAGTGAAGGCGGGGTTGATCGCAGAAGCAAATGAGGTTTCGCAGAAGCGAAAACGCTTCTACGATAAGGAGTCCGTAGGTGCAGAATTTGAAAGCTTGGCTTGGATGCACAGGTGCGGACGCGGGGCCGCAAGAGCGGTCTCGCAGGTGCGAGCTTTTGGCCGCAAAAGTGGTAGGGTTGAGTGTTTTTCCGTAGAATAGGATATTTAATCGCAAAAGCGGTACAGTAGAAGCGGCTAAATGCACCGCAGAAGCAGAACTATTAGCAATGTATTAAATTCGTAGGGTTTCAACATTTCTTCATTTGTGGACTTTGCAAGCTGGGTTAGGGGCGTTTTTTGAGAGGGGTTTCACTAGATTTCAAGAGGTAAGTAACTTTTGGTAGTTTTTATCTATTAATATTGAATACCCATTGAATTTCCCACCTAGATTATGTGTTTTTAAGGTGGAATTTTGGATTAGATATTGGAGAGTAAGATTTGGGGATTTGAGTGTCGATTTGTGGTTGGAATTGGGTGATTTTGGTATGGTTGAAATCATTATTGAATCGGTGTTCGGATTTTGTAAATTTTGTCGGTTTTCGAGATGTGGGCCCGGGGTTGACTTTTGAATTGACTTTTGTTAAAGAACCTAGTTTTATCATATGGAATTGATTCCCATAGCTTGTGTTGATTGTGACCCTTGAGGTGACGCACATGCTAGGTGACAGGCGTGTGAGCGTGCACCGTAGAAATTGTGACTCGGTTGATTTCGTGGTACTGTGTGTTGATATCCAATTTTGCCCTCAAATTTTATATAGTATTTCATATACTTTCAAAATATCATTTTGCATTATTACCCAATTTACAAGAGTTATATAAGAATTTTTTATAATTTTCTATAATCTTTAAAGATTTAAAATTGATTTTTTCGCATGCAATTTGTTTAAATATTTATTAATTATATCTTTAAATTATTTTTAAGGTGATTTAATCATATAATTTATCATTACATACCCTTATGCATTTTATATATTTTATCTCCTTTTGTATAATTATATTTGCATTTTTTCTATTTTATCTATACTATTTACAATAATATCCTATATTCTATAAATAATTATATTTATTATATTATTTATGCTAAAATAGCATTTTTATATTTTTATAACGTTAAGTTATTAGTTTTAAGCATTGTACTGCATAAATAATATTTTTATTATTTATTAGTCATATTTACAAATTATTTTAATGAATTTTATGTATTTAAATTGTAGCCTAGTTTTGAGCTAATTTTCGGACAATTTCAACGGCCCAAACGCCCAAAACCCCTGGCCCAGTCTTTTAGCCCAAACCAAATGACCCTTGTATTAAATCTGGTCGCGACCCGTTCCAACTAACCCACCCCGCTCCTCTTCGATCTTGGCCGTTGATCTTAAATGATCAACGACTCATAATAAACCCGTCCCTTCTCCTTATAACCCCTCTCCCTAACCCTAGAAATTATTTTCACTTTCAGCCGCGTCTATACTCTCTCGAACCTTCTCATCTCTTCTGCAAACCCTAGCAGCCGCCGCCTGATTTCTATCCGATTCTGACCTAGAAATGGAATCAATCTACGATCTACATACCTTATTAGTATTCTCCCGTTACTGATCATCTGTTTATGGTAATAATTAGGTACTTGCCTAACTTTGGAAAGTACCACTTCCAAGATCGGACTGGGATGACTCGAATCTTTGGGATTTGAACAGTACTCCGTCCATATACGCTCAACAAGGAACGATTTGCGCCTTTGGTTCGATTTTCAGATGGTTGGAACTAACTACGGTTCAAAATTTTCCATCTGCTCTACCGATTTTGATTTGCATGAGATATTATCTTGCCTTATTTATGTTTAATTGATCGTTTCCATGTTTGTTTATTTAAATCGATCACTATATAAACCCCCTTCCCCGTTTTTCCTCTAAGACTTTTAACTACTGCTACTGCTTTTTCACTCTCACTCGCTCTATACTATTCTGAAACTTAAGCTCTTGGCCGGATGAAAGCTAACGCCACCAGAATCTTTTTTATCTACCTCTCTAGTGCGAGCACTGCTCGGGGCTCATTTGAAGCTCCTGTGAACTCTGACGCACTAGGGTTTGGAATTCTTGTTATTGTTCTTACTTTGCTACTGGAACTTGGTGATTCTTCTCAATTTGTTGTTAAATCTGCAAATTGGTAAGTATTCAAACCCTCGCAATTATGTTTCTTCTCGTTTTGCGTTCTTGCTTCTGAACATCTCTATTATGTGGGTCTTTCAAAGCCAATATGATACTGTGCCGACCTTTGCTTTGAAACTTTCTGCAATCTCTAATCTAAACTCGTATAAGTTTGCATATGTTCAATTAGTATAGTCAATTTGGAAGAATTCTAGGTTGTTATGCTTGTTCGAAGCTGTTATGTTTATGTATGCTTAATTTCTTACATTGATTGTTTAATATTGTACCCTCTTTTCATGTCTCCCTTTGAATACTTGCATTGAAAGTCCTAAGGAATTACTGCCTGCCCAGAATTTTCTTCAATAAGTCCCTTTCTACTGAATCTTTTATGTGTAGTCTACTACTACCCTGCAAATTGATCATCTCATATTACAACACTATCTTAATGCTTAACCAAACATGTTGCTATGTTGTTGGAGAACTTTAGTGTTGTGCTTCGACTTGTTCAATCCTGCATTCTCTAGTATTGCCTAAGACTTCTAGTTGAATCTCAATGTATTTAGCTTCTTCTTTTACACATAGTAAATTGGTATAAGCCCTGGAATCTGCCTCTCCTATTAACCTTAAATTGGTATGCTGAGTTCTTTGGATTTTTAATCTTTGTGTTATAGTCAGCATGTTAAGCTGTTTTGTCGTCTGTTGTAGACCATGCTCACTAGTTTGTTTGTTATATTATTTAGGCTAGCGTGATAGAAACTTGCATGTAAAAAATTTCTATTCTCTTGACTATAACCCTACCAGACTTCTATGATTAGAAGTTCCTAGGTCTAAAAGCCCCTTTGATTATTCTGGATCATTCCTTACTCTCGATTTGATTTTATGGAAAATGTTGCATGTGTGTGTGTGTTCACTCTGATAACTCAATAGACATGCCTCTTAAGTCCTCATAATGTGTGACTATGTTCAGCATGTTACACCTTTTCCTTTGTCTAATAATTGCTCAATCATGATCTTATGTTGTTTTCTGTGTCAAACTTGCCACATTGAAACTGAGTCCTATTGGTTCTCCTAGTTGTTGTGATCCCTTAGCTTCTAAATGCAAGTTCCAATATGCTTCTTTTGTAATCTTGACCCTATGAGGTATTATTGTAAATAGACGTCAGAACTGTTAATTGGTTGCCATGTGTGTTTTGTTAACTTATGTGGTTGAGTGATTAATCTGCAATTGCTGGGTAAATGGGTCCTCTATCTGGGTGTGGTATGAGCTTATATGTGGCCCCGGGCTGTGCAATGGATATATCTCATGTTTCAGGTGTGTTTGGATCTGGGTCTGCTATTCGTGTGAAAGTGAGCCTGTTGAAGGCCTAGGGAGTACTAAGTTATTTTCTTTTGGGCCTGTTCTATTTATTAGTCCTGCAGTCATTCAGTGTGTAATAGTTTTACTTGTATTTATTATTTTGGGCCTGTAATAATTTGTAAACAAAACAATTGGGGAGTTAGTGGAATGAGGGAGCAGGTATACTTTAGTTTTCGTATGAATGGGTAGAGAACATGCCTATAGGCTCTACATGGTTTGTTTACAACTTTGTTCGACATGTTTTATTTCTACACCTTAATAGAAATCATGCCTATAGGATTTCAACACTTCACTTATTCAACCTGTCTAATGCCCGCATATTGTCAGAATATGTTTGCGAGAGTTTAAGTTCTTTTGTTGTCCCCATGTCTACTTCTATGCGCCATTAGATAGCATGCCTATATGATCATATTAATATATGCCATTGCTTTTACTCCTCTAGATACCATATCTATAGGGCTTTAATTGATTAACTAATCGACTTCTTTTGTTTTCTTATTACACTGACCACCTAGATAACGTGCCTTTAGGAATAAGCATGATAAATCTACGTTCAAATACCAACTATTAGAGAACTTGCCTTTAAGATATTGCTACTCGCTTAGAAAGCATGTCAATAGGATAAAAAAAGGGTAATTATGAGTTTTCAAATGGCTTCACTGCCCCATTGCGCAAATCATTTAAAGATCATGTCTATAGGCTTTATAACTTGCAATCTATAATTTCAATAACCTGGACGATGACACTGCTCATGAGATGTTTTAAATTTTGTGGTCACATATAAGCCATGTCTTAGGTGTCAAACGACTCTAATACACCTTGCTTCCGAAACGACCTACTGTATAATCTGAAACCTGTTCGCGTGCTTTGTTGCTTATGTGTGGAGGCTACCTTGAGCCATTTATTGTTTTTTATTTGCAGTCCTACTTGTTTTGAATGTGCGCCTAGTCTTATCATTTTGAGCACCCTAAACAAAGTCTAGAACCACTCAAATAGTAGGTCCAAATCCTCTTGGACAATAGGCATGGGACGGTTAGTGCACGCATAGGAGACAATGTAGAATTGAACTAGAGAGCTTTAGGTAAACAACTTTAACATAGTAATTGGATAGCAGGAGATGATCTTCTGTCACCGCTAGATAATATGAGCAATCCCTACTCCAACGGAGTTGCGAAATATTATTTATATTGCACGAGGTGATCATTTAGGCTAAAAACTTAGGACCCCCCTTTTATATGTTTGTTTCTTGCACCTTCGTTTCTTTAAACTTAGAGCAATTATGTTGTATCTTGTAACACCTAAAGACTTATACTGATCATTTAATACCTTTACATATGAAATCTTTTTGACACCTATCTATATCATAGTTGAACGTTTAAACATTTTGCCTTCCTTCACATGCATTATCACATAGGACAATTATAGTCCAATAATCTCACGTAGCATTAATTTCGGCCAGGACCCACAAGTGTGGACTTCGAAGAATGCCTAACACCTTCTCTTTGAGGTAATTTTAGCCCTTACCCGATCTTTGGTAACACAGACTAGTTTAAATAGAGTTATTTGCAAATAGGTCCCCTAACGTACCTCAAAATAGTTAGGTGGCGACTCTTCTATACTGTATGGGTTGTGAGGCATCTACCCTTACGCTCCTATAAGGGTAATGAGGCAAGCTAGGAGGAAACAAGTCATACCTTTATTTCCAACATGGTTCAGTATAAAACGGATTTTAAAGGAGATGTTATCATATTCAAATTCGAGGCCCAACAAATGTAGATTCAAAAGATCATCGTGGAGGGAGATACAATTGAACCAGACAGGTGTCACGCTGGTCATATGTACTACTATCTCTTACGGTTGGAAGATGACATAACTGGGGACGTCAAATCGGGGGTCAATCTGAAAGATAGAATAATAGATGAAGTGGCTGAGGTACATTGTCACGACCCAAAATCCTAACATGCCGTGATGGCGCATATCATGGTACTAGGCAAGCAGACATTTCGAAATAATTCCAACACCAATAACAAAAAGATGAATTAAAGCAGTTTTAAATAACAAAGTTCTCATAAATAGGGCTAGAAACCCAAAACACAACGCGGAAGTTCCCAACTATTGGGATGTCACAGAGTACATAAGCATCTATACATCACAAGTCTGGAAAAATACTGTCTATGATAGTCTGAAACTAGGGGTGACAAATGGTTAAAAGAAAATAGTTAACCACCCATATTATCCACTAAAAATGGGTTGGATAATGAACTTTTTAAAAATGGGTCAAATATAGATAAGAACCATATTATCCATTTAGAAAATAGATAACCAATGGATAAATAATGGGTTTAACTTTTACATTTGTAAAGCCTCAAATTGGAGGTTCCTCAAGTTTGGGAGACTAGGAATTCTCCCAAAAGTGATCATATTCATGAAGCCATGGATAATATGGTTACCCATATTATCTGTCGTTTAACCCATTTTTTATTCGTATTAAATATGGGTCGGGTCGGTTAATTTATCTATTTTTTCATTACCCGTTTCAACTCGAACCATATCCAACTCGACCCGCCTGTTTTCCGCTCCTATATAAAACTAAATACAATAGCGAAGGAAAGACAAGGTCTGCGAAACGCCGGGTAGCTGTAACACCCCGGACAAATTTCGAAGTATTTAAGTGTAAAGCCCGGTAAAATTTGCAAAGAAAATAATGTTTCATGGTGCCGGACTAGGCAGTCTGAAAATTAATAAATAAAGAAATTGCCTCAGAGAAAGTGTTGTGGTGAAACCAACAGGTTGAAGAGGCTACTTGGGAGGCCGAGGAAGAAATGAAGAAAAAGTATCCTTATTTGTTTGAATGACCATGTATTTATAAAGTTGTGATCTAGGAAAATTATAAGACTTATTTTTTATGAATTTTTGTATCATTTGAGCAATTGGCGTTCAGGGTGTTCCTTTCTGGAAATATATTGCTTATGAGGACACAATTGGTATTGTTTTGTATTATGTTACGTCGTTGGAATATGTATATGTTGTTAGGATGTGTTTCTGGGTCTCTCTGACAGGTGGATAGGCCTAATTACAAGGGAAATTCTGGCGAAATGCTGCTAGTGTGTGGTATAAAACAAACTGAGTTCCATAAGATGCTAATGGCAGATTTTTACCCTCATTCGAGGATGAATGATCCTAAGCGGGGGAGAATGTAAAACCTCAGACAAAATTTGAAGTACTTAAGTGTAAAGCCCAGTAAAATTTGAAAATAAAATAATGTTTCATGGTGCCGGACTAGGCTTACGTGTTTGAGGATTGTAGAAATTCAAGCTCGTCGCGGCTCAGACTTTTTGGGTTGAACAATGCACCGAAAAGTGAAGGAAAATTTTTGGCGACAAAAATATAATTCTGCGGTCTATTATGCGACCGCAGAACCACTTTGCGGGCCGCATAATGGCCGCAGAAGTGAGCAGGAAAGGGGCCATTCTGACAGTAGCTATGTGGTCGACTATGCGACCGCATAGTGACCGCATACGCAAATAGATTTTTGATCATTTTTGTCAACAATTATGCGACCATTATGCGGTCGCATATGTGACAGCAGAACCGTTCCGGAGCTCTATTTTTGGGTTTTTAAACCCGACCCTATTTCGTTAAATACATTTTGAGCGATAATCTGACATTTTAGAGTGAGAGAGAGTGCCCTAGAGTGAGAAGGTGTTCTTCAATAATTGTTCTTCAATTCTTGCTCAAGTTTTGGAAGATTAAGAAGGGAAACTCGCTAGGTCTTTATCCTAGATATTGAAGTTGCTAAGAATTTCGGAATATTTAGAGTGTAAGGAAGCTCAGGTGAGGTATGTTGGCTAAACCCTTCTTTAAGAAATGTAATTCCCATTATCCTTGTAAGTTCCAAGATGTGGATTGTAAATCGAGTATTCCGATAAGTTTTGTGATAAAGATATATGTTCAATTCATGTTTCAAATGCTCTTATCATATTATATTATAAATTGAGGATGTGTTCCAAACTATGGATTGTGTATCCACATGTTATAATTTCAAGTCGTGAATTATCTGAAAGTTATTATGCCAAGTTGTGTTGAGATTGGAATTGTGATACACCTCCACCCGCATATATTGGGGTGAGGCGGCATGATCACTTTATGTAGGGACTATGGTATTGTGGGAATACACCTCCACACACATACATTGGGGTGAGGCGGTACGACCACTTTATGTATAGTTTTGGTATTGTTATGGAAACACCACCCATACATATATATATATATATAT